>CAUYRH010169574.1:0-105402 GCA_963574655.1 Perodicticus potto | reverse complement strand
GGAGGAGACGGGGAAAGACCGGGAGAGGAACGGAGAGAGCATCTCTCTCCCCACTTGAAATCTCTCCCTCTACCAGGAGCTTTGGTGTTTTCTGTATTCTTTTCTGTAAATCAATTCTGTCTTACCACGGAGGGGTGAGGGTGGGGTGGAAATAATGTAATGAAGAATAATAAAATACATGTATTAAAAAAAAAATTGACACCTGCAGATGTCCTGAACCAACCACAGCCCCACAGGAAAATGCTGTCAGTGGCTCTCAGATGCCCAGCAAACAGCTCATGGGATGAACAAACACTTTGGAGTCAAACTTGCCACAATTAATTGGTAATAAGTTGAATACCTCATGACAACGTGCCAGTCTACAAAAACAGAGCCACTTTTGTGTTGAATGTAGCTGAGGTTAGAGACATCTAATCTTGCCTCATAGGACACGTCCTCCTTCCAGTTCACTGTCCTCTTTGCCCAGCTCTCAGACTGTCCACCATTTCCACCTCTGGATCTGGGTACAGGGATGTTTAAGAACATAGGAACTCTGCCTTTCTTTGCTTTAATCTCTTTTTAGACCTTTTTCTTTCCAAGGCAGGGTCTTTCTCTATTTCACAGGTTGGGATTCTGTGATGTGATCGTAGCTCACTGCAACCTCCAGCTCCGGGGATCAAGTGATCCACCCGTCTCAGCTTCCTGTGTAGCTGAGACTATAGACACGTGCCACTGTGACCGCTGTTTTGGAGAAATCAGGTTTCATGTTACCCAGGCTGATCTCCAATTCTTGGGCTCAAGGGATCCTCCCTCCTTGGCCTCCCAAAGTACTGGAAACAGAGGCCTGAGCCCCATGCCTGGCTAATCTCCTGTCAGGCTCTCTGCACACACGGTCTCAGTCTCTCAGACCACAGGAGTCCTTCTCTGATCTTACCCAGGCTAGGACACGTGATGGTTCCTCCCTAGGGTCTCTTCTGTTTTCTCTCCTTAGGGTTGAATCCTTCTTTGTAGTACTGCATTTTTTCATTCCCGATTCCGACCAATTCACGCAATAACAATATCATCTCTTGCAATCCTAGACACATTTTTTTTTTTTTTTGCCTTTGGGGCATTGAACTTCTTGAGATGTCAAGAACCTTGGGTACAGATAAGACCATCCTAATAACACAAGGAAAGTGACAAGTATTTTCATTTAAGTAAAAGGAAATTAAACATTGGAAGCTGCTAATATTTTACACACTGTTCTAAGAAGTTTCTAAATAAACTTGCTGCAAACCTGCCAAGAACAGAAGAGGGTGTGGCATGGATGCTGCAGAGGTTCAAGAGAGCTACAGGGAGGTAACAAGTGTGCCAGAGGAGGGGCACAGGAAGATATTTATTCCTATGATGTTCAAGATGACAGGAGACACTGAAACAGACAAATGAAATTTTCTCCTTATGTTCATTTATGACACGATATACCCAGAGAAGATGTCGAAGATGTGACCTGCTTCTCAGTGCTCAGCTGGTGGGGGAACAATTAAGTGACCAGCAGAAAGAAATAAGGGTCTCAGGAAAGATGTTTAAGAGACAATCTTGTGAAGATACAATGGTGATTGCAAGGTGCTGCCAGTGCTTAGTTATTGGTAGCTGACGTCCTTCTGCAATAGATTAAAAAAAGATACAATAAAGAGCAGTATAATACTGGCTGGTGGTTGAGTGCTTGCCACCTGCCAGGCACTGGGTTAGTGCTCAATATACATGACTTCATTTAATAAACCTAGCTGTAGCAGCCCTGTGAGGGATGTTGTGGGAAACAGAACTCCAAGATGGTCTTCCCTATCTCTGCCTTGTGGTGGTCAGTCCTATATTATCTTCTGCCCAAGAAGGTACAGGTGGAACCAGCTCCTTGCTTCAAATGAACAGAATATGACAATAATTTATTTTATTTTATTTCAGATCAATATGAGGTTGCAATTGTTTAGGTTACATTGCTTTCGTTTCTAAGGTAAAGTTCAAGTTGTAGTTGAGCCCTTCACCCAGAGGGTGTGCTGAACACCCTCACACTGAGCACGTCAGGTAAGAACCCACCAATTGCCCTCTCTCCTCCCCCTCCTCTCTCTCCCTTCTCTCCCCTCCCCCTTGCTAGACTATACTTGTGCTTTTTTTCTACCATGTGGGCTTCTAGTTGATCATGTTGGTTTCATATTGGTATTGAGTACATTGGATATTTTTTTCCATTCTTGACTAAGAATGTGTTTCAACTCCACCTGGGTAAACATAACAGACGTGACGCCTCCATCTTTTCTTACGGATGGCATCTCGTACTTAGGTTACTTTATGTGGTAAAAGTCACGTGATTATGTGATGTTATTTAAGACTCCTGTTTAGCAGACTGGAGTTGGAGACTCTCCTCATGGGCCTAAAGACATGGCAGTTCTAGAGAAGCCCATGAGGCAGGGAACCACATTCTGTCACCACCTCTTGGAGCTCAGGGCGGCCTCCAGCCAAAAGCCAGAGAGAAGCTCAGATCTTTACTCCTCCAGCCGCAAGGAAATGAATTCTTCCAACAAACCAAAGGAGCTTGGGAACATATTTTTCTCTAAACTTTTGACCCAAAGAAACTGTGAGATAATAAATATGTGCTGTTTAAGCTGCTGATTGTGTGGTAATTTATTACATGGCTTTAGAAAAGGAATATAGTATAGTGTCCTCACTCTGCACATAGGAAAATGGAGTCTGGAACTCGATAACTTGCTAGAAGTCGCGCTGCTAGAAGGTGATAAAGCAGGTAGGTGTTCAAATGCAGGCTGCTCCCTGTGTGGTTGTGGGTTAATCCCAGCGCTCTGCCGCCTCCCTGTAGCCAGGGCCCAAGAGAGAAAGTGCATTAAAGGTGTAAGAGTGGGAGATGCTTTAGAGAATCTTGGGGTGCCATTAATATCTGTACACTGTTTGGAGGGGATGAGGCAACAGAAGAAGTTGAGACATAAAAATTAAAATGTGAAAAAAATATTTTGGGGTAGGAAGGAACTGGAGTAGATAATTATCCACACGGCCTCTGTGCTGGGTTTGGATGGGGGTCGGAGGGACACAAATCTGTGGAGGGGATGTTATTTTAGTGAGACACAACACAGTTAGTGGCCCAGGTACCCATCAAGAGGCCACCAGGGCTTAGAACTCTTTTGTTTCTATTGTAAGAAGGCAAAATGACAATAACAGAAAGCTTGTATGGAAGAAAGATTTGGAAAAGGGAGTGTTAATCCAGAGTTTTGCTAAGGGAGACAGGCTATGAAAGGATACTGGGAGAAGGCTGAGGGTAAAAGATTCAAAAGAGAAAATCAAGAAAACCTCATAAGAACAATATCATTAGGATCACGTCTCTAATGTCACTTTCTTAGAGAAGCCTTTTCTGACCTTCCAACTAGATCTGCTCTTTTATTCTGCCTCGGCCATCCTCATTAACGTTCTTCACCTCACTTAGCACGTGCTTAAGAAATAGATACGCTCAGAGGGCAGTCACACACGGAAAGCTCCCTGTCCGCTGCTGGCTACAGCTGATGAAGTGTTCAGGGCCAAGGGCAAACTTGGGACCGAAAGACAGAGAGAGAGGTTGGACGAAAGACAATACTGGGTCTCTGAAAGCTCTGAGCAAATTGAAGAATGGAGGAAAAGAGATCCCAACTGTGTGGACGAAGTTATTGATTGAGATGAACAGCAGAAGAGACAGGTCAAAGCTGCAGAGGCATCTGGAAGGTAGATGCACTCCTCAATAAACAAGATTCTGCTCCAGGAAAGGAAAAGAATGAAAACTTGGGAAATTCTGTAGTTACAGGAAATGGCTATAATGTGTGTATGGAAAGTTCTTGGTCATTTAGGAAGTGTACAAATGTTGTTTGCATATTTAAATTCTCGCTTTAATAGAACATCTGTGAAATTATGTACACAGAGGTTTAAAATAAAATAAATAAATGTAAGCAATGTTTTTCTTTCTTTCTTTTTTTTTTTTTTTTTGGAGTTTCTGGCCAGGGCTGGGTTTGAACCTGCCACCTCCAGCATATGGGGCCTGCGCCCTATTCCTTTGAGCCACAGGCGCCGCCCGCGATGTTTTTCTTTATTATCTCAGCAGTGAGGAAAATCAATATAAATGCAAGCATCCCCTTGGTGAGAAGCGCTATAGCTAAACAAACCTTGAGATGGATTCTTTTTCTCACCAAATACTGTAAGTTAAGCAACAAAGTGCTCAGGAGAGGAGTTGCTCTGTAGAAGTGAGATGAAAGAAAACAAAGGCAACAGTTGTCAACATATTGTTTGCATTTTTTTTCTGAATCATCTATTAAATTTTTTGCATCAACTTTATACTTCAATTTTCAGATCTTTCTCAAATGTACTCCACAACTTTTAAAGAAAGAATTAATCTGTACCAGGCTCTAAAACAGTTCTTAGCACCTAGTAAACAGCTCTATCGGTGTCTGTTAAATAAATGCATGATACTAAAATACCCATCCTCAAGCCTGAATTTAACCTTCCATATGGTTTTCTTTATCATACTTGCAATCAACATCGGTAACAGTATGAAATGAAGCTAATGATTCACAAAAATGAGTGTGGTGTATTAAGTGGGTTGGTACATTTATAAAAAAGGAGTTAAATGACTCATCTTCTTATAAATTTATTCTATTTTTTTTCCTTCACACTTTTCTTCCCCCTTCATGTGATCTACAAATACATCTAAACACTGGGAATTTTACCCTAACCCTTTTAAAGACCTTCACCAAAAGATAACCCTTTCCTTTTTGTTTATGAGTGATCACTCTCCCTTGTCCTTGACAGAAACATGACCATTAAGTGTTTACTATTCATGTTTCTATGTTCAATTTATTGCTCTAGAGACACAGGATGTCCCTGGAAGAATATGGGGTCTCTTTTTCAGCATTCCTCTGTCACTAGATGAACTAGGACTAAATTTATGTTTCTTCTATTCCAGATCTCTTATTGACTGCATGAAAAATCCTTCTGGTGAACTGTGGGAAAATTTTCACTTCCCAGTTGGTGCTGCCTGAACCACATTTAGAACTTCGTGATGCGCGCCTCCTGCCTTGTGTTTCTCTCTCTGCCCAAATGTGGAAGAGCGGACTGAACGGGGAGGGGACGCACGGGCAGGATGGCAAGCCCTCACGTGCTTTCTTCCCTGCCCCTCACACCGCACCTCTGTCTCTCCAGCTCTCTGGGCTGAAGCTTCTGCACTCTTTTCCCCTAGCTTGTTTCTGGCCCCCGTCCATGCATGTTGTTTCCTAGTAGCGATGCATGAAAGAGGAGAGATGGGGGCGGGGGGAGCCACAGGCTAGGTTGATCTATTCACCCGGGGCTGGAACAAGGGTCCAATGTGGCCCTGAGCAGGCATGAGCCTCTGTGAGCTGCCACAGTGGCTCTGTCTTGGAGAGCTAGTTTTTCACCCACATTACTGACCTTAGGAGAGAGTACTTCACATTTTAAAATAAAATTGGACTATGAATTAGGAAACAACATTTAGTAATAGAATAAATCGCAAAAAATAATCTAGTGTTTTACTTCAGACCGATGATATAAAGACAGTTTTAAGTTTACATCAGAGATGATAGCAACAACAAAAAAACATGCTAAAACCTAATTGTTGTTCAATAGTGAAAAGAAGTTCAGGGCTATTAGTTTGCTGCTCTCCTGTGGCTGGTTTGGGGTAGGCATGCAGGGAAGTCATTCTTTGGCAAATTGATTACTAACTCTACTTTTGAAAAACAAAGACAGTGGTGTCTGTATCTCAAGAATTGGGTTCTAACCTGACCAGTTTGTCAAATGTTATTTGAACTCTCTGGGCTCAGCTTTTTCATTGGTAAAATAAAGGGTTGAGTCTCAATGAGGAGCTAGTGACCTTTTTCTGTAAAGGGTGAGATAGTAAATATTTCAGGCTGTGTTTCATGCGATTTCTGTCAATTCTGCTTTTGCAACATGAAAGCAGATGGAGACAAGTGGCATACATGTGTCAAAACATCACATTGTAATAAATATGTAACATTATGTGCCAATTAAAAATAAAATAAAAGTTAAAAATTCAAAGGACTGGCTTGGCACCTGTAGCTCAGCAGCTAGGGCACCAGCCACATACACCGGAGGTGGCGGATTCAAATCTAGATGGGGCCTGCCAATTAACAATGACTACAACCAAAAAATAGCTGGGTGTTGTGGTGCCTGTAGTCCCAGCTACTTGGGAGGCTGAGGCAAGAGAATCGCTTAAGCCCAAGAGTTGGAGGTTGCTGTGAGCTGTGACGCCACAGCACTCTACCAAGGGTGACATAATGGGACTATGTCTCAAAAAAAAAGAAAAAAAATTTCAAAAGACCAAAAATATGAGGGAAAACCCCCATAAATGAGCATAGTTGTGTTTGTTTGTTTGTTTGTTTGTTTTTGAGACAGAGTCTCACTATGTCGCCCTGGGTAGAGTGCCCTGGCATCACAACTCACAGCAACCTCCAACTCTTGGGCTTAAGCGATCCTCTTGCCTCAGCCTCCCAAGTAGCTGTGACTACAGGCACCCGCCACAATGCCCGGCTGTTTTTTAGTTGTGGTTATTGTTGTTTGGGAGGTCTGGGCTGGTTTGGAACCTGTCAGCTCCAGTGTATGTGGCTGGTGCCCTAGCCGCTGAGCTACAGGCGCTGAGCCCATAGTTGTGTTCTAATGCAATTTTATTTACATAAACAAGTGGGAGGCTGGATTTGGCCTGTGGGAAGTAGTTTTCTGACCTCTAGTTTAAATCTCACATTTTTGACTGTTCCCAGAGATTTGTGGGGCTACCCAAAGGAAAGAAAAGGAATAGGAAGCCTAAACAAGCAGGATTGTGTAGCTCTCACCCATTTCAGCCAAAGCAACACTTTTTCAGACTTTGGACTTCTGAGTAAGATTATTTTTAAAGGTTCTTCAACTGAAGAGCATGTAAAGAAACATTGGCTCTCTAAAATCCCCTTGAAAATTGCATGCCAGCCACTAAGTAGTGCCAAACGCTTGTGCTTTTGCCGACCTGTCCCAATGCTCACCCCACCCTGCTGTGCCCTGACGCTGCGCTTGTGCTGATCCCCACACCTCCTTTTCTAGTTGAAAATCTTCCCAGGTTAATGGCCTCCATTCAGTTTCCTTCTGGCCAAGTCTGTCTCTCTGGTACTCCACAGCAACATCGTAATCAATACATCTAAAATATCTCATCACTTTACCCCAAGCATGTTTTCTTGATTTTCATTTTTTCTTCTGAGTTAATGGCTCTAAATTCCCTCTAGTCACACTCACCAGAAACCTGAGACTTACTTTTTTCTCTTCACTGAGAATCAGTCATGGGGTCTTGTTGGGGATCTCAGAGACCCCAGCACAGCTCCTTTGTCTCTGGCACTATCTGCGGTTCCCTATCTGTCCCTAACAGGTCTGACAGATTTTTTACTTGTGATTACATGTTCTAATCTATTCCTTCCTCTGCTTTAGTTCTTTAGTCTTTTCTTTTCTTTTTTTGAGACAGTCTCAAGCTGTCACCCTAGGTAGAGTGCCATGCCATCATAGCTCACAGCAACCTCAAATTCTTGGGCTCAAGTAATTCTTTTGCCTCAGTTTTTCTATTTTTAGTAGAGACAGAGTTTCGCTCTTGCTCAGTCTAGTCTCGAACTCATGAGCTCAAGTAATCCACCTGCCTCAGCCTCCCACAGTGCTAGGATTACAGGCATGAGCCACCAAACCCGGCCAGTACTTTAGTCTTCAAAGTAGACTGCCACTATCTCTCATCTGGGATATTCCCAGATAAGGGAAAAGAAAACAGAGAAACTGGTGGTGAGTATAAACTGGTCTTTGCCACCCTCTTACCCTGGGAGAATGGTCTGCAACGCAGAGCTGAGCTGGAAACTCACCTGATTAAAATCCTTTCTTAGTTTTTCATCTCATGCAAGGTAAAGTTCAAATTGCTTAACCTGGAATTAATGCAAAATTTGTCCATGACTAACTCCACTGGCTAGAACCATGTGAAACAGCCATTTCTGCAGGTCAAAAAGGTAATAATATAAATAATAAATGAATATAAGAATGCTTAGAGCGTGGCCTAAAGCTTCTCTGGCCGCCCTAGCTCGTGCTTTGTTCACAGGGGTGCCCCATCTTCTCTACTGGCCTGATAAATTTCTACACGTCTTTCTCATCTTCATTCTGGTGGACATTTCCTCTAGATCAGCAATTCTCATCCTGTGGGTGGCAACACACGGGAACTGTATGGGCCACGGCACTAGGAAGGTTGAGAACCACTGCTCTAGATCTCCTCCGAACTGCTTACTGGTAAAATGTTCCCCATCTCAGCCTCAGCACACAGGCATCGGGTTGCAGTGATCAGACATTCTGTCTCTATTCCCGTCATCCCCAGAAGCCCTTCATGGATCTGAGGGGATCTTTGTGTCCCCTCTGCCTGAAAGAATGCATTCAGTTTGTTGAACTAACCTGAATGGGATGGATCAAAACTACCAAGTTGTATTCTGATTCTTGACAAATAATGATCTCTGATAAATTGACTGACTCTGGATTTCATAGTTGCATTTGAATTCTAGAACTCCAGGGCATTTGAGGCTGGTCAATGTTTCCATGTGCTAATAAATGTGATTTGTGGTATGAAGCATTAATTAAATGAACAGATAGCTTTGAGAATTGAAGGGTAGGTTAAGCCAAAGGCTTGTACTTATACCCACAAGATTCATTTCATAGTAACGGACTTGAATAAAGAATTCCTAGAGTTGTGGAAGAAAAGCATTTTTAGAGTATAAAATAACATAAACTTTCATTTCCAATGTGCAAAATTGCTTTTTTTTCTGAATCCTTTCTTTACATACAGATCTGCATAGATGAAGATGAGATTTCATCCTTCCTTCTCCTCAAAAGACATACTGAGAAGATTGTAGGCAAATAGTAATATTAGTTTAGATCAAAAATAATTCTCGATCATAATTATAGAAACCCAGCTGTGAAACTATACATGGTGTGAGAACAGACAATATAATCTGGGGCTGTTGGGGGAGGTGGGAGAAGTTTTATTCATGTAAGGATGGAATGTTCCAGGATAAAGCTCTCCTGCCTGGTGGAGAGGTGGACACCAAAGCAGGCAGCAAGTCAGCTAATGTGTCACACAGTTGTGTGGGGCGCCTACGAAAGGGCGCCCTAAAGGCAGGCAGCAAATTCATCCGCACGTCCATGGTGGGGCCAGGGCCTGCTACACTGCAGGCTAGAAACAGGTGATGGCTCCACATATTCAAAGAACTACAGCAAAACAACAAAAAATAGCAGGCTTTAATGGGAGGTAAATATTAAGCACCTCTCCTAGATACTGTGCCAAGCGGAGGGCTGTCGTGAAGAAAGGTGCACCGCAGCCTCCTTCCCTGACCTTTAAATGCCACTCACAGCTGCTAAGCCATCTCCTCCAAAAATGTGTGGAGCCTCTTTCCCCGGGCAGCACTAGGCTTGGAGCCATCAGGAAAGGTTTTTGATAGTCAAAACTCTCTCCCCCGCCAGGAGAGGGGAAATTGAAGACGGAGGAGGAGGAGGCAGGCCTGTGCAGAAGCTGCAGAAGGATACCAGGTGCAACACAGCCTGCTCTCGAAAGGCCTTTGCGTCCTAGAGGGAGAAGCTACCGCGGAGGCGGGTGCGGCCTTCTCCGCGGCCCTCACCGCAGGGTACAGCCTCGGTACAGAGGATGCTGCGTTTTTCTCCTCTCTTCCCCACCTTCCCTCCTGTTTCAGAGTGTGTGGATCAAAAGAGGAAGCAAGGTGAACTTGCTAAACGCAGTTGCCTGGAGACTTTACCGCCACTCACAGTTTCATATCCATGGGAGCCTGTGTGTGTCCCCATTCTCCCTTTATCTTTGAGTGTCTGGGTTACTCTCCATTTTCCTTTCTATCTTCCTTTTTTTTTTTTTTTTTGCAGTTTTTGGCCTGGTCTGGGTTTGAACCTGCACCCTACTTCTTGAGTGGCAGGCACCGCCTTTTTCGCTCTTTTCAAGAAAGAAAGGAATTGCTTTCTTGGGGCCTTGACCCAAGCTTTTTAGCTATTTTTTATATGTTCTCTTTATATGTTCTTCTTCTTATATGTTCTTAACGATGGGGGGATGATGTGTGTGGTTTAGCCCCCACTCAACGTGAGGAATTTACAAACATTGTTTACTCTTACCTACTCATTACCCAATTTTTATTCTCTGTATAATGCATTGAGTTGGGTATTATTATCTCCATATTTAGATAACGAAACTGACAGTGAAAGAGAAAGAGGTTTCATTAATATAGTCAACAATAAGCAAAGTTAGAATTTAATCCATGCACTGACCTCAGGCTCTGGTCCCTTTTACTTGACAATTTCTATTACAATTAGTTGCATCTTGTTTCCCCACCATATCTCCTTTTGTTCTTCATCACTCTAAGTTAGCTTCATTTTCTTTTCTATGTAGCTGGGTAGTATGTTTGTGTGGCTGTTTCCAAATGTGACTTTCTGTTCTGGCTCACCTTCAGAGTATGCTATTACCTAGCATTCTCAGTGAATGTTTCAGAATATTTTCCCCAGACCTTTACAGAAAGACAAAATATCCAGGCTTGGTGCCTGTAGCACAGTGGTTATGGTGCCAACTACATACACCCAGGCTAGCCGTTCAAACCCAGCTCAGGCCAGCTAAAACAACAATGACAACTACAATAAAAAAATAGACAGGTGTTGTGGCGGGCACCTGTAGTCCCAGCTACTTGGGAGGCTGAGGCAAGAGAATCACTTAAGCCCAAGAGTTTGAGGTTGCTGTGGGCTATGATGCCATGGCACTCTACTGAGGGCAACATAGGGTGACTCTGTCTCAAAAAAAAAAGAAAAAATCCAACCGTTCTTTGTGAACCTTCCCTAATTTTGATGTTTTCCATGACTCTAAAATCCCTTAGAATTTGTCCTGTTCCCCAATTACACAATCTTTATAAAAATTCTTATTCTTCTCTATAACAATGTCCTGGCAAAATACAGATAAAGATACTATGTCTTTTAATGTCCTTGAACTGACCTCCTTATCTTTCAAGGACATCCATTGGATAACTAGTTAACTAGGAAAGTTTTCAGATTGTTGCAGCAGGAATATCAAGAAAAAAAGAGTTAGAATTTCTTTTCTAATTCAAACAAAATAGGATTTTGCAATGCTGGTTTTGAAAGCTAGGCAGAAATTTTGTTTTTGGACAAATAAAATTTTAAGAGCCTTATGCTTTACCAACTGAGTTATCCAGGTGACCAAGAAACAAAATCTCAAAACTCCTTTATCTTCACTTCTAGGATGTGAACAGCCAGGCCTAGCATACTTGTTTATAAAGATTTGTGCAAGAAAAGTTCTGACCTGATGCGGAAAGAAGGAAGGGTGGAATGTGGGGAAGAAGAGAGGCTTCAGGGGGTGATAGGGTTACAATTAGTAAAGGACCATCCAGAGGAAGCCCACCTGCCTGGGCGCACAGGAACACTGGAAGGCTCTGAGAGAAGCCAAACACATGCTCATTTCCACCTAGATTCAGACAGCGGTATAGAGGGAACAGCAGGAGAGAGCTAAGGAGGCAATACCTCAGCTTACACAGAGCTCTGCAGGAGTACAAATGTGCCCAGGTGTTGAGGAAGTCATTGGTCTGTAGAGCTGTGGGTGCAAAGAGGAGGCCTCCCACAGTGATGAACTTGAAGATCAAAGACCATCAAGCAGTATTTCAGTATAAAAGTGTACTTTTATACTTAAGTATACGTAATACTTAAGTATAAAAGAATATTTATCCAAAAAGTCAAATAGGACTCATTGAAACTTAATATTCACAAAAGGAAAACAATAACATTCCACGCACCCAGAGATAGCCACTTTCCCCATCTTTTAACCCTCCTGCGTCCTTTCAATATCATCCCCTTCACTCCACGGCTCTTACTCTTTCTTGCTGTGATGTGCACTCTTTCCTGTGGTTCTTACCACTTGCTATCCACTTGCTATCTTGAGCACATTCGTCATTTGTAAAATGAACGTACTGGAGACATAGTCAAGTACGGCTGACATCTTGGTAACTCAGCAACACCTTACTCTCCTGTTTCTGGTGATGTTGGTGTAAACAGTCCTACTCTGCTGTCTGGCATATAAAATTACAGCACACAAAATTATGTACAGTCCGTAATACTTGACAATGATAATAAATGACTATGTTACTGAATTACGTATTTACTATACTATTAATATAATTTTTGTTGTTATTTTAGTATATGTTTTTCTGCTTATTAAAAGTTAATTGTAACCAGGGGTGTCCAACCTTTCTTTTTCTACAACACATTGAAAGAATAAGAGTTGCCTTGGGCCACGCGTTAAATACACAAACACTAACAAAAGCTGATTAGAGGAAGAAAAAAAAAGGTATGTGCATACTTTTCGTGATCTACATGCTAAGCAAAAGAGTCCTCTGAAAATCAGCATTCAGCAGGCCTGCCGGCCAGAGGTTGGACAACCTTGTATAAATGGCCTCAGGCAGGTTCTTCCTTCAGGAGGTGTTCCAGAAGGCTGTGTCATTACAGGAGGTGAGAGCTCAATGCATGTTATTGTCCCCAAAGACCTTCTAGGGGGACAAGATAAGGAGGTGGAAGACAATGACACTGGTGATTCTGACCCTGTGTAGGCCTAGGCTAAGGGGTGTGTTTGTGTCTTAGATTTCAACAAAAAAGTTTAAAAGATTAAAAAATATATTAAAGATAGAAAAAAAACTTACAGAATAAAGATATAAAGAAAAATATTCTTTTACAACCATTGTGTTTTAAGCTGAGTGATATGGCAAAATAGTCAAAGAGTTCTGAAAAATTTAACATTGATATAGTAAAAAAGTTATAGTAACCTAGCATTAATTTATTGTGGAAGAAAGAAAAAACATTTTTTTTTTTTTTGAGACAGAGTCTCACTTTGTTACCCCTGGTAGAGTGCCATGGCGTCATAGCTCACAGCAACCTCAGACTCTTGGGCTCAAGCAATTCTCTTGCCTCAGCCTCCCAAGTAACTGGGACTTTAGGCGCCCACCACAACACTCGGCCATTTTTTGAGACGGGATCTCACTCTGGCTCAGGCTGGTCTTGAACCTGTGAGCTCAGACAATCCACTCACCTCGGCCTCCCAGAGTACTAGGATTACAGGTGTGAGTCACCATGCCTGGCCCAAGAAAGAAAATTTTTTAATAAATTTATTGTAGCCTAAGCATACAGCATTTATAAAGTCTATAGCAGTGCACACGAATGTCCCTGGCCTTTGTATTCATTCACTCATCACTCACTCGCTGACTCAGCCATGACAGCTTCTGGGCCTGTAAGCTCCATGCAGGGAAAGTGCCATGTTTTATCTTTTAGACCACAGTTTTTCTGTACCTATTATATTGCATCTATTTTTATTGTATTTATTTTTAGATATGTTTAGATACACATTTTTAGATATGTTTAGATGCACACTTTTAGATATATTTAGATACATTGTGTTCTGGTTGCCTACAGTATTCAGTACAGGTTTGTAGCCTATGAGCAATACCTTATACAATATAGCCCTGGTGTGTAGCAGGCTGTACCATCTAGATTTAAGTAAGTACACTCCATATTTTTGTACAAAAAACATTCCCTGACTGTGCATTTCTCAGAATGTATTTCCAGCAGTAAGCAATGCATAGTGTATACTTAGCGCTATACACTTACTAGAGTTCTGATACAAATATTCTTGTAGACACATATCTGCAACAAATCCTTAACTATTTCCTTAGGTTATATGTCCAGAAGTACAATTTCTCAAAGTACAGAAACACCTTAAAATTCTGAATACATATTTTATAAAGGACAAACACATTTTAAAACTTTGAATATGTATTCTCAGCTTCTCCCCAGTAAGGCTGAATTTAAGATTGAGGCTTCTGGCTGGCGTGATAGCTCACACCTATAATCCTAGCTCTCTGGGAGGCAAAGGTGGGAGGATGAATGGAGTTCAGGAGTTTAAGATCAGCCTGAGCAACTGCAAGACTCCATGTCTACTAAAAATAGAAAAATTATCTGGGCATTGTGATGGGACCCTGTAATCTCAGCTATTTGGAAGGCTGAGGCAGGAGGATGGCTTGAACCCAGGAGTTTGAGGTTGTTATGAGTTAGGCTGATGCAATAGCCCTATAGCCTGGGCAACAGAATGAGCTTCTGTCTCAAAAATAAAGTAAAATAAAACAAAAAGATGGAGGTTCCTTTTAACAAATTCTCCACTACATATCCTTCATCATCCTTGACAATGATTCTATGATTCACAGCAAGAAAAAGTTCTTCCGTGAATGAAGAAACCCCACCTGGAACAGGAGGTCTGCCATTTGCCTTTGCAGACAGTGAAATCTGAGACGCAGGGAAGGACTTGCTCAGCTTACCCGCCTGTCTTTATGACTTTCAACTGTCATGATTTCCACGATGTTACTGATGCAATGTGTGCTTTCCTTGTAGAGCATTTTGTAAAGGCTCCCATTAGAGAGATAACGTGCATTTTAATTGGTGAGCATTCTACATCATTATGTTACATCCCTAACTGAAAATAACCTTAAAAAACAAAAACCTATTACCTTGAAACTCCTCCGGTCACAAGATTAGTTCTCACCCACACGTGGATTACCATGGCTACGACTTCCTTGGGGATTACTGTCAGGAGCAAGAGCGGTCTGCTTCCAGCATGGAAAGATTGAAAGCCACTCGTCTATAAAACTTAATTTAGAAACAACCTGCAAAAGATAGTTAGCAACTAATGAAAGTTAACTGAGCC
The DNA here is from genome assembly GCA_963574655.1 of Perodicticus potto. Classification (NCBI taxonomy): domain Eukaryota; kingdom Metazoa; phylum Chordata; class Mammalia; order Primates; family Lorisidae; genus Perodicticus; species Perodicticus potto. The sequence goes on along the minus strand of CAUYRH010169574.1, from coordinate 90,611 downwards.
CTCTCTGGGGATGATTCTCCTGGCTTGTCTATAACCGTGCAAAGCCTTTTTTCTGCATCTGTTATACCCGGGAGGCCAGAGAAAGAAAGGAAGCCAACGTGAGACAAACAGTCAGCTATTCTGCTGTATTCTTGCTGCCCTACTTAGTAAGGGAGTTAAGTTCAGTCACAGATTTCTTTTGACAGACATTGATGGTTAGTCTCTCTAGACTACAACCCCATGGAAGAGTAATTACCAGACTCAGTTGCTGTATTCATTGTTGTTTCTTGTCAAACCTTGATGCAGGAACATACTGAGCTATAAAATAATGATGGCTTCTTGGTCATTTATTTAAATATTTTAAAGAAATTCCTATATTAGGTTTCCAAAGTGGTGTAAAGAATGGCTCAATAGTATTGACATTCTTAGGTGAATTAATCAGTTCAACAAATGCGAGTGTATTTCTCTCAAACAGCTCAGGCTTGAGTAAGAAACACAATGTAAATGAATAGCTAAAACACAAGGTACAGAATGAAACTTGCCACAGGAGACACGTGGACTAAGTATAACAGTATTTTAGAAGAGAGACAGGTGACAGCCGACGAACACTAAAAGGACAGTTTGGTGAAGAAAGAAGTGCTCCACACAGCTATGGCCCTGGTGAGATGAGCGCCGAGCTGTGCAGGCAGATGTCTTCTTTTTGATTAACACGTGGGATGTGTGAAGGGGAGTGGAGGACAGTGGGGGGATGCTGTTAAGAAGCCATAGAAGCCACAACGTGAAAATATTCTTCATTTGACATCTGAGGAAAATGAGGCCCAGAGACGTGAAGAGCACTGTCTGAGGTCACAAAGCTGGTTAAGGAGCAGAAGAAAAGTAACCAATGGAATTGAGGGTTTTAAATGTCTCAAATCATAGTTAAATTTAACAAAAGATAAAACTAAAAAAAAGTCTTCATGATATCAAAACTATTAAATAAATGATGTATTATTTGAAGCGATAATAGGACAGCAGGGTGCTAAGTGTTAACAAACAGATTCCCACTCTTCTCACTAACTCTCGGAGTTAGCCTTGTTCTTTCCATTTCATTCACATACACAATGAAGCTGGAGGAAGTTGAACAACTACTTTATCTCACACAGCTAATGCGTGGCAGGGCCGGACCTGGAATTCATTCCCTGACCACATGCTTTTAAGTGTTAGCCTTTTGCCTCCCCAATATTCCATATATTACTAAAGTTTCCTCACAATGTCCAAATGTATTTTTTTTACTACCTAGAATTCTAGGCATCTAGAATCCACCCTTAGTACCCAATATTAATAATTAAGTTTAATTAATTCATTATTAATAGGCAAAAATCTCTGTCTTCATGGAATTTACATTTGAACAAGGTAGTTTCAAAACTGTAGATAGATGACACTTTGATCATTTTTCCTACTATAACACAATACCTGACACGGGATAATTCATAAAGAACAGAAATTTATTTTTTTCACACTTCTGAAGGCTGCAAAGCCCAAGATCAAGGCACCAGCAGATTCAGTGTCTGGTGTGATAGCTACTCCATTAGGCATTTCCAAGATGGCACCATCTTACTCTGTCATCACATTAGCACAAGGTGGGAAAAAGGGACAAATGCTGTGTCCTCACATGGCATAAGAGAGGGAAGGACCAGGCAGATTTCTGGGGTTTTTTTACAGGGGAATTAATCGCATACATGAGGGTGGATTCCTTAGGACTTAATCACTTCCCAAAGGCCTCCTTTCTCAATACCGCACAATAAAGATTAAATAAGTTTCAACATGAATTTTAGAGGGATGCAAACATTTAAACCATAGCAGACACTAAAAACAAACTTGTTGATAAGTTCTTAAAAAACTTTTTGTTGGAGTATAGCTCACTGTTTGTATAACACAAATATAATAAAAGTATAGATCATTAAGTGTACATTTTAATACATCTTCATAGTGTGAACACCTCCATGAATAGCACCTAGATCAAGAAATAGAGTATAACCATGACCCCAGAAGTCTCCTTTTACCCCTCCTCCCAGTCATTATTCATTCCTTAAAAATAACCACTCTCTTGACTTCTGAAATCTTAGTCTTTTGGTTTTCACTTTTATGGAAATAAAATCATGGAGTTCATTTCATAAACTTGCTATGGTTTTAATGCACCCTCCAAAACTTCACGTATTGAAAATTTAATTGCCACAGTGTTAAGAGGTGGGACCTAAAAGAGCTGAGTAGGTCATGAAGGCATCCCCTGATGAATGGAGTACTGCCATTATTTCAGAGGTTGGTCAGTTATTATGGAAATGAGCTCCTGATAAAAGGATAAAAGCTGTTTGACCCCACCCCTTCTCTGCCTTGCACACTCACTTCCCAAGAGACATCTTCTGACATGGGATGACCCTCCCCCAATGTTGGCACTGTGGACTTTCCAGCTAAATAAGATTCTTTATAAGTTACCCAGTTGGAAGTATTTTGCTACAGCCACAGAAAATAGACTAAGACACAACTCCTTCATGTATAGCTTCTTCCACTCATGTTTGCTTTATCTTGTTGCTGCATAACATAGCCCATTATGTGAAATCCATAATGTATTTATTCATTCTGCTGATGAACATTTTTAGCAGCTTCTAGATTTGGGGACATATGTACACAGCTTTTTAGAATAAGCCCAGGAGTGACATGGCTGGGTCAAAGGATGGTCTTGTGATGCCGAGGGTCAGTTTTAATAGATACAATCACTTTAGAAAATGGATGGTATCAATTTACACTTCCAGTAGTTCTCTACAACATCGCCAATATATGACATCGTCTACCTGCTGCACTTTAGTTGTCATGATAAGTGTGGAACGCATCTCATTGCGGTTTTAATTTTCACTTCCTGCATGCTGTCTGGCTTGAAGTGCAATTAAACAATTTTTGTGCAATGAAAAAATTCTTATGTTTAAAAATAATACTGCAGAATTGTAAGTCACTTAAATAACTTGTTTCATCAGAGACAGTTTAAGTTTCATTAGCTTATCTGTGACACACACTCTCAACAAAGATGTCAGAAGACTGAAGAATACAAGGAGGTTGGTCCCAAGCCAAGTTGTTTACGAAGCACAATTTGCCTTTGAGATTCTTTTCCCTCACCTATTGGGTGTTCGTCCTTCCTGCTTCTCCGTGATATTACAGCCTCAACGACAACTCGTCCCTATCAGCCTCCTCTGATTCTGTATCTTGGGAATGGGAGGGTCAGGCAGAAGCTGCCTTTATAGGTACCATTGCTAGGTTTCTCTTTGTACTTTGTTCAAGCTAGGTCTAGATTTGAATTTGAGAGCAAGAACAAAATAAAGGTATTTTTCACCTTAAATGATGTTTTGCTCCACCATTGTTGGAGTCACAGGCAGGTTCTTCAGCCATCTATCCTCAAAAATGAGCAAGTGGCCTTCGTGGCCTTGGTGTTACAGCTCAAAGGTAGAGGTAGGACTCAAAGAGTGTGCTGCAGAGTCAATTTATTCAGAAAGAGAGAGTGGGAGCTTCTGCATAGTCATGATGGGGACCCGACAGAGGGTTGCCAAGGAACGGCCCAGAGTGCTGTGCACAGATCCTGACGTTAGCTCCACCCCAGTCTCCACCTGGCCAATGAGGTCTGTTTATTGTCAATCCTTCTGCATATTCGTTGTTTCGAATATGCAGAAGTTAGATCAATCCTTAATCTAACTGGTTCTTGACCCCAGGGGAATTCAGAGAAGTCTCAAGACCAACCTGTGAGTCCTGTATCAGCCACTGCCAGTTTTAATAGTGACGTTTAATATTCAGTTTAAGTTATATGAGCTATGAGGAAAAGCCCAAAATCTGGTATAAGACTTCATGTGGGACTTATGCGTCTATGGTACACATGTCAATGTGTGGTCGTGTGAGTGTCAAGGAAAGGGACTGAGTCCCACACCGGGTTGACGTTGGACAGACAGTAGCATGTGTGGGACAGAAAGACCATCCACACATCCACACACTGAATTAAAGTAGTAACAGCAAACGAATGCCAGGGGTGAGTATGAGAACATGAACCCACTAGAAATTGGTAGAAATCTAGGGAAGGGTGTTAGAACTTGCACAAAATGTGTGTCAGGGGTTAGAGCCAATCGTTTTTTAGCCCTTGAGGGAACAAGGTAGCCTTGGTTGATACCTGAATTACACATTATTGCCTTCAACTCTTGTATAATTCTTGATTAATTGTTAACAGGTAGGCAAAGCCTTGATGATAAGGAGACTTGGTCTTCATGGCCAAGCTGAGAAAGGTTAGGTATCTACTAATGGCAAATGGGGAGACATTGCAGGCTTTTGTTCATGAAAATGACATAAAACAGAATTCTATTTCAAGAAGTTTAGTTTGGTAGCAGAAAAAATGAACAGTTCCTAGGTTTAATGGGAATACATATTTAAAAGTATATTAGTTATGTATTGCTGCAAAACAAATTATTCTAAAATTCAGCAGCTTACAACCACAAGCATTTCATAGTTTCTGCAGTTCAGGAATCTGGTTATCTGCAGGATTCAGCTCTTTAAGGGTTGTTGGAGGGGAGCCTCAGTAGCTCTGTGGCTGTTGCCAGAGGCCTCCCTCAGTTCCTTGCCACGTGAGTCTTTCCGTGAGGCAGCTCGTGAGATGGCAGCTGGCGGCCATCAGAGCAAGCAAGAGCAAGATGGAAACCAGAGGTTTTTTGTTACCTAATCTCTGGAGCGAGATCCCATCTTATGTGCTGTGTTCCATTCATTGTGCCATACTCTGTTCATTTGAAGTGAGGTGTCCGGTCTGCACTGGAGAGGAGCAGATTCCACAAGGACATACATTCCAGAGCGTGGGGGAATCTTTGGAGGCCCATTTAGAGGTTATTTCAACCCTGCAAGCTGGAAGCAGCGAGGCATTGCAGTAGCTGGTTCCTGTTGGCATGGAGCTAGGGGAATGGCATGAAAATGCAGACAGAATTAGAATTGCCAGGACTTGCAAACAGATTGGATGGGGAGGATGATTGGATGAAAGGAGTCCAGCCTGACTGATTGGGATGCTTGCTGGGAGAGTCACAGAAAGATGAAACACATGAGGAGAAGCAGATTTGGGAGGAATGTCAAGTAAGGAGAATAGGTTTCAGCAGACTTAGCATTAAAGAATCAGGAGAGAAAGAAATGAGTGTTCTTTGGGTCCATTAACTTGTAGCAGCTGGTGTAGCAGCTGGTGTAAGAGCTTGTGGACTAGAGACAGACAGTCCTGGGTTCAAATAAAAGCACCCCATCACTTAGGACACCTGCCCTATGGACAAACCACCCTCAGGCTCAGGTATTCTTCTCCTAATGTGGAAGCTAATTCCTACCTCTCTTGGTTGTTTTCGGGGTTACTTGAGATAACCTATCGAAAATTCCTATGCAGAGTAAGTGCTCATAAATAGTAATGAGGAGGGTTCTCCTACATAATCTCAAAAACAGGGATGAACAGTGTTTATCCAGCCACATACACTGAAGGTGGTGGTTTTGAACCCAGCCTGGGCCAGCTAAACAACAGTGATAACTGCAACAAAAAATAGCCAGGCATTGTGGCAAGTGCCTGTAGTCTCAGCTACTTGGGAGGCTGAGGCAAGAGAATCACTTCAGCCCAAGAGTTTGAGGTTGCTGTGAGCTGTGATGCCACAGCACTCTACCCAAGGCGAGATAGTGAGACTCTATCTCAAAAACAAATAGACAATAAAAAAAAAGGGATGAAAATACCCTTTGTCAGCACCGCCTTGCAACGATTGAACTGTGTCATGTTGCTATGATTACCTCAACAGCTGCCAAAAAGTTCACTTGTCCTATATGTACAGCTCAAAATTAATATATATATATATATATATACATATATATGGAGAGAGAGAGAGAGAGAGAGAACTACTCTTAATCTCCAGCTAGAATTTTATTTTTAATAGCCTCTCCTTTTGTTATATAGAAAGAGTAGAAAGAAGGGAAAAGGAGACTAGTGTAAATTTGAAGCCTTTGAGTCCTGGATTTCTTTTTTTATTAGCGATGTAAACTTTTGGGGCTCCAGCTTCCTCATTCATAAAAATGGGGACAGTATCACCTGCCTCATATTCCTATATAGAGAATGGCTGAGAATTACACAGGGAGAATTTGTCATCATTCTTGTCTTCCTGTTGTCACTTAAAGGTTAGGGCCTTGTCATTGTATCTACCTACCTAAGCACCCAGAGCAAGTGTCCTGTGAGAACTCAGCATCACCCACAGACTGGTAAAATGGGTGAGTGGATGGGGCCCAGGAGGGCCTTTGCGTACACCACCCTTCAAGTGCTATAGGCAAGAAGCCAGTAACTCAGAGGATGGTCATCTTTACCACTATTTTGTCAACAGTTCCAATATGGTTTCTAACTTCTCATTTTAACAATTTCAAATACTTCCACTGAGTTTTAGAGATTCAGAATTGGCAAAGAGTTAACAGTGAAGTATTTAAAAGATAAAAATATTTCAAAATCTATTTTGAGATAAAAATAGATGTTGATTTCATTTTTCTTCTTTGTTGTTCCATAAATCTAAAGCGCTGCAAAATTCCACAGGGCTTGGAATTTCACACATTAATTTCCCTAAACAGTTTTCAAGTAATATTGGAATTCGTTAGCAGTTGACAATTGCTAATTTTAATCGAGTGCTCAAACTATGCCAAGCAATATATTTTGCATTTATTATCTTGCCTAATCTTCACCCCAATGCAGTCAGGTGGGTACTATGACCCCTTTTTGCAGATGAGAAAACTGAAGGATAGGCTGGCATTCTTGGGGATCATGGAAGTGACAGAGCTCAGTGTTGATAGCTAGGCAGCCCGACTGCAGAGCCCACACCCTTAACTACCACTATGCTAAATTTTAAGTTCCAAACGAATGTTTTCAAAGTGTGATCTGCCAGTTTTTCAGCCTCAGAATCACCTTGAAATATTTGGGGGGGTGGGGGTGGAGGGTGGGGAACAGAGTATTGCTCTGTTGCCAGGCTGGAGTCCAGTGACGTGATCATAACTCACTGTAACCAAGGACTCCTGGGCTCAAGCAATCCTCCCAGCTCAGCCTCCTGTGTAGCTAGGACTACAGGCCTGGCTGATGTTTGTTTGTTTGTTTTCAATTTACTGTAGAAAGAGGATCTTGCCATGCTGCTCAGGGTGGCTTAAACTCCTGGTTTCACGTGATCCTCTTGCCTCGGCCTCCCAAAGTGCTGGGGATTACAAGTGTGAGCTGGGCCATGCAAGTCTTCTTAATAGATAGATATCTGAGCTCCATCCCCACTATTGAATCAGAGGACCTAGAGGTGGACCCTAGATATCAAAATTTTAGCGAGGATTTCATATTATTCTAATCAATGCTAAAGTTTAAGAGCTACCGTATGTAATAATACAGAACCTCAAATTGGCCAATAGTCAAGAACACGGTGTGGTGGGTCCTGCCGATTTTCTGTCATCACTAGGACCACTGATTAGCCCCTTTTGAAAGCTGAACCCTGCAGCCTCCAAGGCCCATCCTGAAAATCCCTTATTTAACAGAGGCAATAGCATCCAGTCTGACTATCCAAGACCTATTCCAACTTTAGTTTCCATAAGTACGTTTCTGCTTCTGAGGCATTAATTTCTAATAGATTAATTCCCTTTATTTGCCTTGTTTGGTCTGGGGCAGCTTTCTACAGAACTGTTCTCCCGGCAAGCTCAGGGCTCTGCATGAATAGACGTCTATGCAGAATTTGCAGGTTTAGCTGCCACTCTTTATCTGCCCCCTATCTTCACTTCTACATTATTTGCTGAGGCTGTTGTCTGGGGATGCCTGAACGCATCTACTGGCTCATCCTCTCTGATCAGACATCATCTTGCATGACAGGGTCCCTCACTGGAGTACTCCCAGTTCTCCTACCCCAGCATTCCCTTGCAGGTGCCCATTTCTGATATGAGCAGTGACAAGAGAACTTAGTCATCTCAGACACTGCCTGAGTCAGCAGCACAACTCCCCACTCGATGTCCATCCCAGCCTCACTCCCCTGCCTGGGGAACTCCCAAGAATCCCCGTGCCTGCAGGTGAGGCTTTGCCCTCCTTTCAGGACAGTTATCCTGCCCCTAAGCCCCACCTAATATTATGACCCTGGATCAGCACCCCGTTTTCATTATCTGCCCGCTCAATGTTGCATGCTCCAGATGCACATTTAGGTGATTTGGGGGGACTTGTTCTTTCTCGATCCAAGGTTATTCTTGCTCCATGTGTAATTCTCTTGGTTTGGAACACTCCCCGTCTCCTAACTCCCTCTTCAACTTTGGTTCCCATGTCTCTTCCTCCTTTAACCCCCTCAATATTGGGCCACATGTTCATCACATGGAATCTGCTCCATTCTGTACTTTTGCTAAGCAGAGCTCTCCGCACTGTAGTGTCATTACCTTTTTACTTACACATTGTCCCTCCTAGGTCTTAAGCTTCATGGGGAAGGTTAAAAGGTGTCCCTCTTCCCATTGTATCCTCAGTGCACAGAGCACAGTAGGCGTTCGGTAAACATGTACTAAATACGGGAATGCTGAACAGCCCGTCTGAGGAGAACACCTGCTCTGATGGACTCGATGCCAGGTTCTGATACCCGACCGGCAGCCCTGGAGCTCTTCGCTTGCCTCTCTATATTCCAGCATTTGCTGCTACACCTTTTAGACGCTGCATCTGGCCAGAGGGACTTCCCCAAAGGAGCAGCAGCTGGTTTTGCCATCACGTGGGTCTTGTTCCCTGGCCCACTTCCTTCCAATCCACCCTTGCCTATTCTAGTTTACATCCTGAGATCAGCAGCCTCAAAACCGTCCCCTCATGGTTTTTACCCCCTGGTATCATTCATGCCCGAGTATACACTGAATAGAGTTGACCTGCATAACCAACAGGATACTGCAGAAATGGTGGAATGTGGCTGCTGAGGTTAGGTTATAAAAGATACTGAAGCCAGCCACCTTGGTCTCTCTCAGACTCCTGTCTTTGGAGGAAGCCAGCTGTCATGTCATGAGGATGCCAGAACAGCCATTTGAAGGAGCTGAGGCTTCCCTCCAAGAGCCAACTTCAGTTTGTGGATATGGGAATGAGCCATTGTGAAAGCAGATCTTTTAGTTCCTTCCATTCAAGCTTTCAGATGACCGCAGCCCTGGCAAGCACCTTGACTACATCTTCATGAGAGATCAGAGCCAGAACCAACTGGGCTAGTGACTCCTGAATTCTGATCGATAGAAACAGATGTGATAAATGTTTATTGTTGTTGTAAGTTGCCAGGTTTGAAGATTTGTTATTCGGCAATACATAACTAATTAAATTCTTCATCTGGCCTCATTCCCCAAGTGAGATCATTGAGACTACTCGGCCAACCCTGAAAACACAATTTCAACAGGATGACCAATATTGACAGAGTCATATGAAAACCTCACGAAGAAGTTTAATAGTGTGGTGATGAAAACCAGAACATACACACCCCGAAGGGTGCCATCCTTCCTCCCCATGGTTCCTACCTGAAACAAATTGTCCACCCATTTAAACATAGTACTTTTGACCAAACAAAGTAAACTTTGGCTCCAAAGTAAAACGTAACATGCACTCTTGGCTTTAGCTACTATGCTAATTCTATGGAAAATTTACTAGTCAACGTGGAAAAGAGAAGGATACAACATTGACACAGTAATAAAGGGACATCTATATGAAGACAGATAATAGAATTTTTCAACCTAGATGAAAAAAGTTAGAAGGAAAAGAATTTAAATCTTTAATATTCTGTAGGATATGGACAAGTTAAAGAGAAATCATTCACCTGATGTCAGTGTGAATGCTGTATCCCTAACTACACAGTCTTTGTAGTTGCCTTATTTATCTTTGGATTGTAAAAAAGAATATCCACAGCAGGAAACAAACCCACAGTTTTTAAAATCATACAGAAATGGCAAGTTGAAAATAGAAACAGATACATGCAAAGCTAATAATAGTGATAGGCTTCAAAGATGATTACATGAAAAGGTCATCCCATGCTCTCACTAACCAGTCCTGCCTCGTAGCATCTCAGGCTGATGCCTGCAGGGAGCACCCTTTCATTCTTGCAGCAGCCTCCTCCAGATCAGCCCTCTAACTGGTGCTCTCACTCCTGCTGCTGCCCTTCTTTCGCCATTCTCCACAAGGCAGCTGGCATGTTCATTTAAAACCATGACCCGAATGAGCTCCCTTTGCTGAACCCTTTTGGTACCTTCTCACTCCCCCTGTCATGAGTTACAGGCTCCTCACTGTGATTTGTCAGGCCCTCCAGGGCTGAGTCCTGCCACTTCTCTGACTTCATCCCTGCCTCTTTTCTCTTTGAGCACTATTCTAAACCCTTTCCTAGCACTAGCTCTGGCCTTGAGGGTGCCTGCTGTGACTCATTCTCCTTCCTCAGGTTGCATCTATCTCCATCTTCTAGAAAGGCCTTTGTTAAGAATCCCTTTGAAAACACTCCACGTGTGTTGTCATTTCATCACTTGGTTCATTTTTTTCATAGCCCTTATCATCATCTGAAATTAATGTTGCTTTCTTACTAGTTTATTGTTCGTTTATTGTTCACTAATCTGTGGTTCCTGGAGGCTTGGAAGGGTAAGGGAGAGGGAGGTGAGAAACTTTTATGAACAGATACGTGATTGCAGCTAGATCTGAGGAGGAAGTGTTCTACAGCGTTGTAGGGAGACTACAGCTCATTGAATGCCCAGTATGTACAATTGTGCGGGTGTGGGTGGTGTCCAAGGCCATGCTGCTCTCTGAATTGTTTTTGTGTTGCATTTGTTAGTAAGATGATCACAGTCATGTTGACATTGATCCGATGGGCATATCGAACCCTTAAATCAGTTTGCCTCATATTTCAAGATGAATTCCTACACAGACTAGGGAAGCTTTTCTGAAGATCAGCATATCAATTAGACATTTTGAAAATGATTTGAAATGTTTTCAGAAAAACCATTTATTTTGTAGTTTTAGCCAAAAAAGTGTCCTTTTTGTCACTGGATTCACTTAGTATTCGTAATTTTTTTTCCATACAATGAATTAAGATTGCTAAAAAATCATGGACTAGCTTTACGTTTGGTTTTCAGGTAGGATGTGTTTTAAGGCCAGATTCCTTGCTCAATATTTGATTTTTTTCCCCCAATATTTGATTTTTTAAAAATACAGATAGGTGCTGCATTTATATCTGCTGGTTTAAATTCTGTCATATTTCACTTCTAGCCTTTTAGTGTGGCAAATCATTTTACTTTTACTTAAGCATTGGTAATTTGGAGTATCTGGTACTAGCTAAGAAATAATTCTATAATTGAGTTTTGTACTCACCATATATGGATCATTCCTCATCTATAATTGTGTCCCAAGTGCAGCTTCATTTTCCGGATACCTCAAAGCAGAATAAAGTTTTCCATCATTTTTTTAAAAAAAGCAGCAATAAATGAAAACTTAGCAAAATATTGCTAACACAAGGCAATTTAACAAATAAACCATTGTTATGTATTTTATTTTAGTTGGGGTCATACATGTATCAATCTGCACTTTGGTCAAGTGAAAAAAAAATTAGTGAATACTGTTTGCGGGGCAATGCTACTGAGAAGCTTGTTGTTCCTGGCTAGCATGGACCTCAAGTTGTTATTTGTATATTTTCAAATAGTTAGAAGAGAAGTTTTTGCATGTTACCAACACACACACAAAAAGTTAAATATTTGAGGTGATGGATATGTTAATTACCTTGATTTGATCATTACATATTGTATATATAATCAAAATATCACACTGTAACATCCTGAAAATATGTATAATTTATTACCTGTCAATTAAAACTAGCACAAATTTGTAAATGTCAAATGTCTTGTTCAATTCCTCATTGTACTCCTGTGCTTGTAGGTAGCACAGTCCCTGAGGTTCGTACTTATTATTCTCATTATTATTTTATCATTATTAGAGTAAGGAATGAGACAAAAAGAACAGCTAACTGCTTGATATTTCCCGCATTTTTCCGTAGCCAACACCATTTCCCCAGCTCTTCCTTTCCTCGTCTCCTTCCTCCTGTGTCCTTCATCCAACCCCTTCTGTCTCTCAATTTCTCTATATGTGACATACCTAAAGTTTGAGTTTTACACCGTACTGCTCTCAGAGGGATTTGAGCAAATAGAACTCTGTGCATAGCTCCTGACCCAAAGACCTGAACCAAAAACTTGAACTGCGGGCCCCCTCCCACCTGGATTCCCGTTTCATTGCCGTATGCATGCGTGTTCTAGTAAATGGCTTTTGACAGATTTAGTTCAATGGTGTTTTTCTGTTGTGGGTTATAATTAGTTTGCGAAAAAAAGTGCTGAGTGACTGAAGGAAAGTGCCAGGGTTGGCAGCACTATTAATAGCAATCTGGGGAGTTGCGACCTGTAGGAGTAAGACTCAAGTCCAGCTTGAGAACTTGAGGTCCGTGCCAGCCAGGAACAATGAGTTTCTCGGTAGCATTGCCCGGCAAACAGTATTTACTAAATTTTTTTTCACTTGACCAAAGTGCAGGATGATACATGTATGACCCCAATTAAAATAAAATACATAACAATGCATTATTTGTTAAATTGCCTTGTGTTAGAATTGTTTTGCTAAGTTTTCATTTATTACTGCTTTTTTCTTTTTTTTTTTTGAGACAGAGTGTCACTTTGTCACCACTGCAGAGTGCTGTGACGTCATAGCTCACAGCAATATCAGACTCTTGGGCTCAAGAGATTTTCTTTCCTCAAACTCCTGAGTATCTGGGACTATAGGCACCTGCCACATTGCCCAGCTGTTTTTAGAGGTGGGGTTGGGTCTCCCTCTTGCTCAGGCTGGTCTTAAACCTGTGAGTTCAATTCACCCATCTCAGCCTCCCAGGGTGCTGGGATTACAGGTGTGAGCCACTGTGCCCAGCTATTACTGCCTTTATAAAATTTATTATATGCTTTCACATTAAGATTAAAAGGAATTTTTTTACTTTTCATTTATATTTTTCCTACATACATGTATTACAAGGAAAATAACCTTATTGCCTAATGATGAGATATTAGAATAAATAAAGGTGAGGAAGATGCCTGTTGTGGCAACTTTGAAATTTGGTTACCAAGAGAGTAAATCTTAAGAAAAGACCTTTTATTTTTTAATGAAACTTGATCTTACAAAAGTTTAAAAAGTAGATCCTAGGTTTATTTAGCAGAATTTACTGATGTATACAAGGGTTTATTAACCAATTATCAATAATCAAAACTGACTACATGCGCACAATTACATATCCACAATTTTGAAGTCCAGTCTGAAAGCCAAAAGATTTTGTTTGCTTTTGTTGCAAACTCATTTGGCAACAAGATCCAACCCGAACAGATACAAGGATGTTAATAATTTTTATTATTTCACTGTGTATGAACTGCCATATATTTTACTAAAGAAATATTAATGTACTTAATTTTAGGTTGTTATACCAGCCCACATCTCAGAAACCCACCTTCCTCATTAGGAATGTTATTAAAAAATAATTTGTGCACTTCAGTACCCTTATAGGAAAGTGAAAAGAGGGGTTCAGAAACACAGGCAGCATGTGATGTCAAGATTATAGAATAGGGGATTGAGGATCTATATCATGTAACATAAGTAAATTTTTTGAATTGGAAGGTACCTCAGAGATAATATATTCCAACCTCCTCGTTTTGTGAATGAGGACTCCGAATCCAGGAAAGTGCAGTGACCTGCCAAAGGTCTTACTACTTGGTTAGGAGCAGAGATGAAATAGACTCTAGCCCCAAGGTGCTCAAATCCCAGGCTCCTTCTACTCACAGACCTTTAAGGAGCTCTTCTTCAGTGGCTGGGATTGGTAACCAAATGAAATACACACGAGTGTTTCCTCACCCTGTTTCCATGTGAAAGTACACACAAAGTTGGGCTCATATCTGGGGTTGAATGCCCTCCCTTCCCTTCCCGAATTGCTCCCTATGAAACTATTCTATTAATTAGTGATCATCACAATCTTCCCTGGGTACTGTTACAAGCACTAAAAAGGCAAAGTCCTTGCCCCTTCTATTTAACTTCATCTTTTGACCAGTTTCTATTAAAAATACACCAGAATGCATATTATTTTTCACCAAGAATATATGAGGCTTCTTCTATGTGCCTAGGATTGTGAAAGGACTAAATCAATGGTTTTCAACCAGGGGCAAGTCTGTTTTTCAGGGAATATTTGGCAATGACTAGGAACATATTTCGTTGCCACAACTTAGGGTGTGCTACTGGCATTTGGTGGGTAGATACCCCCCCCAAAGGTTAATAGTGCCAACCAAAAAACTCCAGGACTAAATATACACTATTATCCTCTTCTTCAGAGGATATGCTCTAACTGAAAAATAGCAACCAGACATTCATGAAGTGAGGAGGAATAATTCAGTTCTAGACTCTGTGGTTCAAGATTTAGAGTCACAATTTCAAGCCTTACCATAACATTTACTTTATTTGTGACTTTTGGAAAATCATTTAAGCATTTGGGGCTTCAGTTTCCTTATCTCTAAAACAGGGCTATTGGTATTATAACGAACCTAATTATTTCATGGGTCTGTTGTAGCAAAAGAGATCATTCTTGTGAAAATACTTTGACAACTGGAAATCACTATATAAATATAAACCACAGTTACCATTATTCTTTATAACACTACTTTTTCCCAAATGTAGACAGACATACTCCACATTTGTTAACCTACCACTGAACTTTCAGAAGTGTCCACTCGGATCCCACCAAGCCACCCCGCCATCTAAGCCTAGAAACCCACATCCTCATTGATCCTTTTCTTTTTCTCACTCCCCAGTTTGTCACTGAGTCCTGTGGAATCTGTATTTATTTCTTTTGAAAAGGAGTTCAATGCAGGGCTAGAAATCCAAATTAACATCCCACCAAGGCACTCACTGAGGAGTCTCATGTTGAATCCCAGGCTGACATCACAGCACACTTACTGTGCTGTGTGGCTTCCTATACCTCCGGCTTCCCTCCTACTCCTTGAGATTTCTTCTCTTTTTCTTTGGGAGGGAAGAGCTTTCCCAGAGGCTCTGTAACAAGACCATGGTTTCCTGATAGGCTACCACCATTGACGTTCTCAGAGCCAGCTGGGTCGTTGTTTTCAGGGTAAGAAACAGAATGTGAGGTCATCACCTGAAGTCTAGCGAGAGGTGGCTTCACTTTGTCCAAGTTATCCTAGTTCCTTAAGTCCCCAAACTAGAGTGTTTGAGAAACTCTGGTACATCTTTCTGGAAAACATGAGATAATTGGCCAAAATGGGAATGTCTGCCATACACATACACATACATAGAGGGTATCATAATTTATGACTTTGTGCGTAGTTTTTGCTCTGTATACACTTGCATGAACTCCTACTTATAAAAAAAAATAACTTACTATGGCTTAATTATTCACCATCCAAAAAGTGTTTTGTTTATGAAATGATTCTCAGTAATGTAATAAGGACTCTCACAGTACAACTAAAACGTATTTTGATTTACAAACAAGTGTTTGAAAGGAAGGTTTTTCTGATGTTTCCAGTGGTGCACGTGGTGTGGAGGGGAAGGGACTAGATGGCAACCCCTGCCTTGGTGGAAGAATTGTACAGACACAAACTGATCGATACAAATTAGTTCATAAAACCAAGCTCAGTTTTTAAATCTATAGTTGTTCATTGTTTACAGCATACAAATATCTTACTATGGCTTAATGTGGATATAAGTACATGCAGTCAAAGGGTGTATTTTTATTTTCTTGTCCTCGATGTTCTGATTTCTATGGTAAAATAAAAACCTCAGCATGCTCAAGTTCTTAAATGAAATATCCTTCATAATTTCCCAGTATCACTTAATAGAATATAAGTGGTTATGACTGAATCTTTTTCTTTTTTTTTTTTTAAGGCAGAGTCTCACTCAGTCACCCTGGGTAGAACACCATAATGTCATCATAGCTCATGGCAACCTCAAACTCTCGGGCTCAAGCGATCCTCCTGCCTCAGCCTCCCGAGTAGCTGGGACTACCAGTGCCCGCTACAACACTGGGTTAGTTTTTCTATTTTTAGTAAAGATGGAGTCTCCCTTGTGCTTAGGCTGATCTTGAACTCCTGAGCTCAAGCAATCAATCCAGTAGCCTCACCCTCTCAGAGTACTGGGATTACAGGTGTGAGCCACCACACCCAGCCAGAAACAAATTATTATATATTACTGGCTGAGTGTTAACAAATACTTCAGTATTTTCCCCCTCTGTGATACTCAGAAGGACTGTGTTTTCCCATAACACATACGTTTTTCCTACTTCACAGGACCATGCACGTTTTGATTTGATCCTAGCCACAAAGCAAAAGAAAATAATCTCTCCTGGCTGTTACCCTGAGCTTAGCCATCATGCTCATTCTCACCCAAGCCAGACTGGAAACTTCCTTCTGCTACTAATACCACGTGGCCTTTCTCTTCTCAGCCATACATCTCTCTGACTCTAGCTCTCCCCATGTATGGAAACCATCGCCTGGTGCTGGGGATGATTGAGAAGCAAGGAAATGGAAATAAACTAGACACATCTCATTTCACCAATTAAAAGAAATCTGGATTTGCTTGTATACTCTAAATTCTAACCCAATATAAACTAGATTATTCTATTGGATGTTTATATCGTTGCCTAAGGCCTCTTGCCTCCTACTTACCAGTTTCATTTCTGATGTTAATCTTACGCACTGGTAATATTGTCAGAGAGCTGTCTGCTGGGTTCAGACGGAGGCTTACTCTGTCAAAGCACATACCAGAATGAAACATGCCCCTTTAACACAATTCCAGCAGACTTTCCAGGAAAAACCTTTCTAGCCCAGAAAAAGCCCATCGTCTATTCTTTCTTTCATTGAGCTCCATCTAATGGCAATCACATGCTTTTTTGACAGGAAAGGAAATTTGTGGCTTCCAAGGAAAGGGTGAATTCTCCTGAGGGTGTGACGGGAGCTGAGTTTGGCTTTCTCAGCAACAGCAGTAAGCCTTGGGGGTTATCATTTGCTGCCTCAGGATTTTACCGGCTGGATTGATTTCAGTTCTGGGCACAGAGAAAGCCCGTGAAAGAGAAAGCATATGCTTTTACTTAATCATATGGCAAAGCGACATACCCCTGACAAATAGATCCAAGCCACAATTGGCAGGGGTTGGAGTCATCCAGCTGTTGTAAATGCCAAGTCAGAGAAGGAAATAGCAGGCTTGAGACTGTCGACTGCAGGAGGCCTTGACAGCAGCACTTTGCTGCATTTGCTCTGTAATACCAAGAGCTGTAGACACTAGAAACGGGTCCAAACCGAAAAAGCACACATCGGTGGGCACACATTTCAAGATAGAAACAGCAGGAACAAAGATATATATGTAATACCTCACTGGTCACTAGATTGCTCTTAGGAAGGGAGAGACCCACGGTAACCGTTCCAAGCTGTCATTCACGGCTACTGGATGCACGCTGTGCTGAGTCACTGGCCTTGGCAAGACGTGCTGGCCAGGACCTAGGAGGCAGGTGGTAGACAGAGAAAAAACTCCTCCACTAAGTGAGTACCTTTGATAAGACTCACTTTTAATTTTAGTCCATCCTTCTTTTCTATTTCTCATATTTGAACAAGTCAGTCGATACAGTAAATATATTGACTTATAAATGTCTTGAATAAGCACAAATGTATCAGTTTCCAGGGAGAAGGAGGCTCTTTCTTCCCTTCCACTTTCTCTTTTCTCCAGATATATAGGCACACATGTGTCACACACAGCTGCCTGAGGAGAATTTACGGTTTCTCCCCAGAAATGCCAATTTAGAAAAGTTAAGGAATTTAATACCAGAAATGAGATAATACAGAACAAACACGCAGGACCCCGTCTGAGGCACCCTGGTCCCATGTCTGTGCCTGAAGGCACCAGCTGCACCCAGCACGGTCCCTGCGCTCAGCATGACTCAGGCTGCCGTGGGAGGGGCTCCTCCGGGAAGCTCTGCCAGCTCCCACCTTGTGAGTGTTCACCAACTTGCTTAATTAGAGAGATTTTCTAGCCTATGAGTGAGCCAATAAATATTTCCGCTGTAAGGCTGTGAAAGGTGGGAATGATGCATCGGAAGCAGCTGTTTGCGTTCCAGGACACCCATCAAGCCAGCTGGAAGTCCATTATTATGCCTTTGTTTTGGAGAAGGGGTTGCTCCCTATAGAAGATCCTGGATTCTAAACGCGTTGCGTTTCCAGCGTCTTACTATATTTACCCGCGGCCCATGGGAGTCATGTTGCTTTTCTAGTCAGAGGTGAGCGATGATCACAGCACCTCAAACACAAAAGAGAATCAAGGGCCCAGGATGACCCTAGAAGAGAGGCCAAAATGCAGCAATATATTCTCCCTTCCATTTATTCAGCATCACCTTCCTCCTTCCCCAGTTCAAATACCTCTTTAATATCTCCTCTCTTGATTATTTTGTCTTCAGGCCATAATTTGTTTGCTAATAAGGAAACTCTTTTTATCTTGGTCTGCCTTCTAAAAGGCAGTGGAATGGCAGCGTGGGGAAATCAGGATTCAGAGGAGAGAAAAATCCTTCTCTGCCTTCCTGTAGTGATGGTGTTGCCTCCCCCAGACATGCCAGATTGTTGCCCAGGAGGAGTTTCTCAGTGTCATGGGAATTGATCCTTCACTTTCAACTTCACTTCTTCACCGCTGCACAGAACACAAGCTCCAAAAGTTTCGTTAGCACGCAGGCTCCCGAGCGACAAACACCCACAGTGCATCTGAGGCCTCATGGTAATAACATGGGCTGGTAATCCTCTTCCTTCCCTGAAAGAGGGGAAGGTGTGTTTCCTCAATTCTTCTCATTCATCCACCCACGAAGATTTCAGAATGGGCTAGAAATAAAAGGCTCAGGATATGAAACATCAACATTTAAGCCCTGTCACTCCTCTGATGACTGCCACACATCTGCCACAACAGGACTGCCTCTTCTATATCGTCAGATGTTCATTCAACTGCCAGAAACAGAGAAATGTTCCAAGAATGGCTTCAATTCATGAAGGCTGTTTGCCAGAAGCTTTATATTTTATTGTTACTTTGCAGCAACATCACCTCCCTCCCCCTCCCCAAACTCATGGGAACTTGATATTTTTAATTAGGTGCATTGTTACTTTGAACAAATTATAAGGAAGCTGGGGGAAGGGGATTGGATTTGGGGCAGGGAAATAGTACTGACCATTACAATTCCAGTATTTATGGTGCTTGACAAATAGTAAATTATGCAAGTTGAATGAGGCCTTAAAATGTTAAGACAAAGCATGATCAAAGTTTCTGCTGATACTCATATATGTGACTAAATAGACATACCCAAGAAAATTCATGGTAGTGAAGGTAAGCACACAGGGTAAAGAACTGATTTGATTCCTTTTTACTCTTGCTTCACTCTATGAAACAGAAAAAAGAGAAAGAGAAAATCCAGAATAAGATCTTGACCTTGACTGTAGTCATAATACGGTAGTCGGTACTACCGTATTATGACTCTCAGAGTTGCAAAGACATCAGTCTTTTCCTCAATAATTTATGACTTCCAAGGACAATGGTCCTCATCATGTTTTAGGTTTGAGATTATTTCTATAACTTCATAGCAAACCACACCAGAAAAGCTCTATCACTCATTATTGTGCTCTTGGGATGGCCTTTATTATTTAGCACCTTAGTCCCAGAAAAGTTTTCATGATACAGAGATGTCCAGTAGTGACTTTGATGTCAAAGGCACCTTCATGACTTAATTCAACAATGATTATGATGTATCAGTTATATCTCAGGAACTATACTGGGCCCTGAGAATACAGAAGGAATTATACACTGCTTGTCTCCTCAAGGAGTCAGTCATTTAGTGATGAGAGATGTTTCTATATGAGTGCTATCATAGATGGGCAAGAAGTAGGATACTTATGCAACTAAATCCATTTGGAGACGTATTCCCAAGAGCTGTTACAGAGATCTGAGGTGGGGCTTGGTATAGAGTAGGATTTTCTTAAGTAGAAGGAGGCAGTTGAAAATGGTATCCTACTTGATTGAAATTGAAAATCCTGCTGTACAGCAAGGCCCACCTCAGACCTCTTTCCATTTGATTCCTATTGAAATCATTACATTAGCATGAGGCAAGGAAGGAATTAAGTCAAGCATGAAAAATGTCAGTACTTGAGGGAGTAGAAGTTTGAATTTAAATTAAATTCACATCTCCTGAGAACGTTACTAGCCTATTTAATTTATAGTCATTAGACACATCAATGCCACAGTCCTGAGAAATGTGAAAAGGACTACTAGGGATTTTGCAGACTGATAAAATTTTCCAAAGACTGAGGATAAAAGCTTTGACAGAAAACGTTGAGAGTCACAGACCACCTTCCTATGACTTAGCAATTGTGGGTTGAGAAGTACCATTTGGCTTCTTGGACAACAAAACATTTCCCAGACCAAGGATTGTCAGAAGATGGCCTTATTTAAATCATTTCAAAATGCAGTAGGACCTCTGTAAGTTGACCGCCCATGGGACTGTAATAAACTAGTCAACATACAGAGGTGGCCAACATAAGGGAGCAGGCCTACTGTACTGATATGTACGTGTGGTGCACGTTCGGACTATGAGAGTTAGGTCTGCTTAAGAAGGTGGCCAATGGAGGGAGGTGGTCAACTATGGAGGTTCTACTGAATTTAAAAAGTCATTTGAAGATTTAGTCAATAATCTAGCTATTTTCTGCAGTAAAGCAAAATTTTACCCAGGTGTTCATGTAGAATTCAAATTTGTAAAGTTGGAAAGGAGGTAAAAACATCGTGAGAAAAAAGATCTTCAGATTGAAGCTTTGCCCCTGCTAAAAGGGAATAGCTGCTTCTCTGACAGCCAGAGAAGCAATTCATGTCCCCTCCAACCTCCACTTTAATCCCTTTTCCCCGACTAACATCAGGAGAGCAGAGAGAATCTAGCTCAGAAGTCACATGGAGGTTGATGTTACCAGAGACCAAATGTTCAAACTGTAGTCAATCAAAGCACGTGGCATGGTTGTAGATGACTGACCCAATTGGAGCTTAAAATGATGGCACTGACGAGGTGTCTTGGCACTCTGTGTATGGCAGCTAGATATTTTATTCCTTCCTAGATACTCCATGTTGCTGTTTGTTTTCTAAACCTGTTAGCTTCGATGTCTCAATTTTTTTGTTTTTCAGAGCTCTGGTGTGTGTTCCACTTGAGGTGTCTGAATTTAGCGTCACTTTGTGTGGAGAGGGTGGCTTACCGTGTTGCACAGCCTATTTGAGGTGGTGTTGCTTGGTTTTAGTTGTGGTTGCAAGTGAGCATGACAAGATCGCCTATTTTATCTTACTCTAATTTATTTAAATTTTCTTTTTCTCTTACACTGCTGCTCGCTTTTCACAGGAAGTTGACCCACAAGCTGGGCTGATGGTTGGCTCGCCAGTGAGGGTAGCTCACACCCTCTTCTGGGAATGTAGGAAATGGAATAACCTCAGTCTTCTTCCTCAAAACCAGTTACGTGTGTGCATGTAAACTGTGCCCAACTGTTATCAGATAATTAAGATAAAAGGACTTCACAACGTAATGGGTATTGAGGTTGGGCCTTGACGTTTTAGCTGGGGCCCTTGAAATGTCCTACCCTACCTTAAGTGGATGCTTTATCAAAAACGAACCTACCACAGGTGTGACAGATTCAAGCCAACAGCCTCCCTGGCCCCCTCCAGCAGGTCCCTGGATAAAGCCCCCCGCCTCCCCGCACTGTGGGGCTATTAATGAGCTAGAGCTCCTTAGCACCTGGAGATTCCTAACTGCAGCCAGGGGCCAGGGCCTAGGTGGAGGAACTGAGAGTGATAGATGGGAAACAGGAATCCTTTTCAACAACAGCCATTCCTTCTATGAGGCTTGACTGGCTCAGAGAGCATTCTATTGTTTGTATGGCATACGTAGACAGCTTTCTGAAATCCCTATTTTCTTGTTTCTTGAAATTAGGAATAAAGTGTTTGTGAAAAATGTATGCCTTATAAAGAATATAATTTCAGTTACTTTAGAAACCCACTAATTATAAGATATTCAGATATTTGCTTGCTACAGAGATCTCTTGAATAGAGATATTCTGAATGATATTTGCTTGTTTATGTATGAACATCAGATATAAATCAAATCAAATAATTAGTCCACTTGTAGACTGATTATTTGCTTCTTTAACGCAAGCCACTTGTTTATTTCAATTAGGATGGTATCCTCTTTACGGGGGTTATTAGTTTGCTAGGGCTGCCAGAACAAAACACAACAGACTAGGTGATTCAAAAAGCAAAAATTTATTTTCTCACAATTCTCGATGCTGTAAATCTGAGATCAAGGGGTGTGAAGTCGCCCTTCTCAACTCCATTGTAGATGGCCATCTTCTCCGGGTCTTCATTCTGTCTCGCCTCTGTCCCTGTCTGCATCTTCTGATGAGCTGTGGGAGTGAGGAGGAAACTGCCCTTTTCCTTTCATAGTTTGCTGAAGGATCAACTCACAATTAAGGTAGACTAATAAAAAAAAAAAGAGGTTTACTTGTCACGCACCTGGGAAGGATCACAGGTTGATTACCCAATACCCTAACAAGGTCCAGAAATTAATTTTTTTTTTGCCTTATTCTATTTATTTCTTTTTGGAAGGTAAGGGAGGAAGTGAAAAAAAAAGTTTGTTTCTTCTTCAAAGAGCTTCTCTCAAAGAGTGGAGATTCATTTTTGTTGCACATCAACATGGACAAACTGTTCTTCTGTTTTTCATGACAATTTGCATGTGAGGTAAGATGCATAATGTTTTGTATGCAGTGTATGTTTTTCTGAAATCCAGCGAATTCATTTGGATGTACCCGTGTGCCTCGTGCTCTTGTTCACCTATGGAAGGAACTGGCACATTGGCTTCAAGAATGGATTTAAAAATCAAAGATCCTACTTGTCTTTGATTTGGGTATGGACTAATTAGTAATGAACCCTTCAGCAATAATGGTCTCAAACATGTAAACATCCAGTGAAACAGCAATCAGTTAAGAGACTGCTGATTCTAAGAAGAAAATTCCAATTCTGGATACCAAGTTCAGAGCAAAGTATCTGTACTCTTTTCACTTTTTCAATATTTATAAATAGGAGGGAAGGGATAAGAATTACAAGGAAAAAAGTTTTTTTTGATACAGAGTTTCACTATGTCACCCGCAGTAGAGTGCGGTAGCATCACAGCTCACAGCAACCTCAAACTCTAGGGCTTAAGCAATTCTCTTGTCAGCCTCCCAGGTAGCTGGGACTACAGGCGCCTGCCACAGCACCCAGCTTTTTTTTTTTTTTTTTTTGTAGTTGTCATTGTAGTTTAGCTGGCCTGGGCCGGGCTAGAACCTACCAGCCTCAATGCATGTGGCCGGCACCATAACCACTGTGCTACAGGCACCGAGCCAAGGATAAAATTTTAAATAAAAGTGCATGCAGAACTGGGAAATGTTTTTCATTAAAATTGCCGCTTATTGTAGTGTCATAAAAAACTTGGAAATAAAATAACCTCTTAAAGCAGAAGACTAGTTACATTATTGCTGTTCAGAACGTCTTGAGAGCAAAATAATGATAACCAATTAACTTCCTGGTTTAAACTTATTTGTCTAAAAATATGTTTTGGGGGAAGTTGAACATCTTTGTTATGCCTTGACAAGTCAAAGCAGAAATTACAATCACGTAGAAAACCAGAAACTTCAACAGTACATCTAGACAGATGTTGGCTTGTAGTTTTTGGTTTCTAAAACCTTTTTCCAGGCACCGGGCAGATACTCTTTTTATGGACATAGCCCAGGCAATAATGAGAAAGTGGTTGGTGCACAGAACTTTTACAAATTCTCTAAGTGTTGAACTTATTCTTTCTATATGGATCAAATCTTGCTTTGTTTGAAGTTGGAGCTTTATTTTCATTTAGCTTTCTTTCCTCACTTTCTGTGGTACTCCTAGCATCATCTTTTCCATGTATCTGGAGTGATAATAGTACCAAGTTTTCTTTTTTTTCTTCACATTTTTGGCACACCACCCTTCTATCATGGCTCCCCTAGAGACAGAAGCAACAATTGCTTGAGGTTCAGAAATTTTTGTACCCTCCTTTTATAGGGGAGGGGAAGATGAGGAATATAGGTAATTTTGTTTAGGAGTAGCAAATGGTTACTAGGGAGGATGAGTGCCATGAGGGGAATAGATTGACTCATAACCTGAGACACAGGTATTGTGTTTAAAATTATTTGGGACAGATCTGGTTGTATTTTTGGTCTTCTTTCCTGCAATATATTGAGATAACAGGTAGGGTAAGGGAAGTTGATTGTTCTTTCAATGGATCTGCCTGGGTATACAGATAAAGGTAAAGCACCTCCCAAGGGCCTGATGGTCCATCATATTTCAGGAAGAAGTTTCCTGAACTCCTTCAAAGGACATAAATTGTACTGATTTAGGGCTCACTTTAATTACCTCATTTCAACTTAATTACCTTTTAAATAATACCTTATCTCCAACCACATATTGTCAATTTTAAGTTTAGAACTTTAACTTATGAATTTGGGAGGGGGCACAACTCACTCCCAAACAGAAGGTATTAGCAAACAAAATATATTTGCAAATAAATTTATTGAAGCATACTATATGCCTAGCAATGGGATAATTGTTTTACATACATTATTTTATATATTTCTGTTACAGAAGTCTTGAGGTAGTTGCTGAAATAACTAAAAAGAGCCAGTCAAGTTTTAGTTAGAAAAGGAAAGTTAATTAACTATTAACAACTTGCACAGCAGTCTGGGCCTTGTCCGAGAGACTGCAGACCCCATGGAAAGTGAAGTTTTGGGATTCTATACACAATTTTGAGGGTTACCAGTTGCTTCTTGGAAATCTAAAATGTTGGGTTTCAAGACAGCTGCCTGTCTTCAAAAATATCAGTGTTTCAGGCAGCTGCCTGAGTCCTCATTTCTTGGAGCACTCTTGGTCGACAAATGACCAGACACACCAAAGTAAGGCAAGCATGAAACAAAGTTTATTGAGAAAGAGAAAGAGTTATAGACTAAAAGCAAGATGCAGGCTTACAGAACAAGATACCATTCAGCAAATCAGGGAAAGGCCTGGGTCATGGCCACTGATTCTCCTTTATCCTATCTGGCAGGCCTAACTCGTGGTTCAGAGGTCACCTGGAAACCTGAGTCTTACTACACATACAGACCTCCCAGGAGCCTCTCTGAATGGTTTGGGCGTGTGGCCGGCAATGTGGATTTAAACTAATGACATAATAATTAGTCCTAAGGCTGTTCTAGTTCACCTTCAAGACTCCATTGTACCTGTTGCTGGGCTAGAGAGTCCTCTATATCTTTTTTCAGTGGGCACACCAAGTTCTGACTAGAAGATTGGTAGGGCGATCCCTCCTCCACAGGTGTGAGCAATCACTTGGTACAAAATTAAAGTGGTTCGTATGAACTCGGAGGGGCCCCACCCTTGTTCTCCTTCCCAGGAGAGCTGTTTTAACTAATCACATAACACTCCATACAGTGACTTGAAAAGTTGGATTATTAGAATCTCCATTTTATAAATGTCAATAGAAAAGAAGCCAAACCCAGCACAATAAACTGAAGTTTATCCTGAGCCAAATTTGAGGACCGTCATTTGGAGCTACACCTAAGAAGCCTCAAGCAAGTGGACTTGCAGTGGTTTTGTTATAGTTTGGTTTTATACACTCTGGGCAAACAGGAATTACACATAAAATCATAAATCAATACATGAAAGGGAGTACATTGGTTTGGCCTCAAAAGGGACATCTCAGATGGAGGCTTACAGGTTATATTGATGGGTTTAAAGACTCTTTGATTTGGTTAAGGAAATGAAGCTCTGTCTAAAAGCTTGGAATTTTTTTTTTTTTTTTTTGAGACAGAGTCTTGCTATGTCACTTTCTGTAGAGTACTGTGGCGTCACAGCTCACAGCAACCTCAAACTCTTGGGCTTAAGTGATTCACTTGCCTCAGCCTCCCAGGTAGCTAGGACTACAGGTACCTGCCACAATGCCCAGCTATTTTTTGGTTGTTCTTGTGGTTGTCATTGTTGTTTAGCAGGCCCAGGGCAGATTTGAACCTGCCATCCTTGGTGTATGTGGCTGGTGTTGTAACCACTGTGCTACAGGCACCAAGCCAAAGCTTGGAATGTTTTAAGTTAAGGAAATCTGTTAATTAGAGACAAGCCACCAGCCATACCCCCAGACACAAGTGATTTTTTAGTATAAATTGAGGACCTACACATTTGTCTTGAATAGCCTTAGGCCTGTTAGTGAGTTACAAAGGATCTCTCCAAGAAAAGAGGGGGGGGGGCAGCTGCTCATGGCCAGCAACTCAGCTTTACGATATATATCCTCTTGGCCAAGAGGGGGTCCATTCAGTAGCGGAGAGCTTAAGATTTTATTTAGTTCACACAAACAAGAAAACTTGGGCTCAAAAAGTTCAGTAACTTTCTGAAGGTTATAGAAAATAAATGATCAAAACTAGGTGTGTACATAGTACCATTATGTTCCTATAAAGGTGAAGGGAACTTTCCTTGTACTCTTGGAAGGTTTAATAACTTGAGTCTCTGGCATAAACTGACAGTAGACAGATTAACAGGAGAAAAAGCATGCAAATTTATTATGTGCATATGCATGGGAGCCTCACAAAATGTAAAAGGCTGAAAGAAAGGCCAGATGGTTGAAGCTTAAATAGTTATAGAGGGAAACAGGGACCTGGGGCTTCTCAGGGTGAGGTGACCACATACACGGCTGTGGGGGGCGAGAGGAGGATACTCATGATGGACAGAGGTGTCATTCATGTAGATTAAGTCTCTCAGGTAGCAGTTCTCAGAAAAATGTGTGGCATCAGTCACCTTTAGTCTTTGTCCCTGTGTTAATCTTCCCTGTTCAATGAGATTGTGTGGAGGAAGCCTAATGACGATTTCATTTTTCTTGGAGGGACTTCCCTTAGTTAGATAAGAGAATTTCAGAGAAAGCTCCTCCTTGTGCTTGGGGAAGAAAGAGAGGTGAGAGACTAGAATGCCAGAGAAGACCAGAGAGACCTCTGTTATTCTTTAGTTGAAAGCCACCAGCATGCAAAGCACCATACTTTGAGGTCTCATTTCTGAGTCCCAACACTCTCTGCAGTTTACCCAAGGTCAAGAGCTGCTTGGCAGCCCATGCAGACTTCCCGTTTCATGGTGCAGCATTCTAATGCAGCAGTCAGCAAACAATATTAAATGAATCCATAATCAAGCAAATGCAAGCAAATGTAGTGTTTACTACGCTGCTTATTGGAGATAAGGGACTTATTTTTGCTTTCTTTTACTTAGATTTTTTAATTTTTCCAGAAACAGAGAATGTTGAATTAGGATGAGAACTTGAAAACTATTACTACTTTGCTTTACAACTCAATTAATTAGGGCTATTGAAAGGATATATACAGGTGGGATAACCAACCATTCCCATTTTCCTAGAACTGAGGGATTTCCTGGGATAGGAGAGTTTTTGTGCCAAACATGAGACAGTCCCAGTTTTAGAAACAGAAATGGTTTTAGATGCAAAAAAAGAAAAGAAAAATGGTCTTAGTGACCAAAGAGCCAGGCCCTGTGCAGAACTCACTTATCAGTCCGAATACAACTGATAGAGACTCCTGAGAGACTGATATGCAAGTGGACAATGAACAGATCTTATATAAAATAGAACTTTGACCCACAACCTGCAGTAACCCACCCAGGACACCAGCTACTGATCTACAATGAACAACCCAGGAAGCCAAGCTCTTAAAACCTGGACTTGCAGAAACCCAGGTTGCTATCTCTAGTGACAATCCTATCTGCAGTGACAATCTAGGAAGCTAAACAAAACTTCTGTAACAGTCATCCCCAAATGGTCAAGATTAATAAATAACAGACAGTTTACTCCCTGATTCCAAATTAGGACCAAATAGAGAAAGCTGGGTACGCACCTGTAACCAATCGAAAAGGATGCCCAGTTTCTGGTGAGCT
Organism: Perodicticus potto; assembly: GCA_963574655.1. NCBI lineage: Eukaryota > Metazoa > Chordata > Mammalia > Primates > Lorisidae > Perodicticus > Perodicticus potto. The sequence continues at coordinate 62,542 of CAUYRH010169574.1, read as the reverse complement.
CACCTATGGCTTCCTGGGGCCAACAGCCTCCAACAAGGGCACATGCGAAGCCTTTCCTTTTTTACACTGTAAAGCGGTGGTTCTCAACCTTCCTAATGCCTCGGCCCTTTCATACAGTTCCTCTGGGTCACGACCCACAGGTTGAGAACTGTTGCTGTAAAGCTTCTTTTCCTCTTCTGTGCCCACCTTTGATTCTCTGCCAAAAAGCAAGTGATGGTACAGACTCTCTTGCTATAGCAAGCTCAGAATGATCAGCCCTTACTCTCCTCATTTGGTTGGTTTTTGTTACCTTGCATTCTCCATCAGCAGGACATATCCCCGACTCTCCAATGTCCCATCAATGTGGGGACTCAGCACTTGCCACTTACCATTCTCACCTCTCTGGCTTCCATGGGAAATGGACCCTCTCATCCTTGTGGTCTCAAGGCTTCTGTTTGCTGCCTTATTTCTGCCTCCCTCAAGTGTTAAACCAAGGTAGGCAATCAAATTTCTGGTAGAACTAAAGGATTATTCTGGTCGTATTGCCAAGTGGCTATAATATAGTGAAGCAGAAATTAGAGAGTGACTCATGTAATTTACCAACAGAGGGCATACACTAACCATTCGCTCGGATTAATATTTCCTCTGATTAATATAGTGCCTGCACAAAGACTCCTAGTTGCCCTTTGAAACGAATACTTCTCACAGCTGACACTGATGAATGCAGAATCATTTCTGAGTAGCCAAGTTGTTACGTTGATTCACAGACCATGGAGAAGGTAATAGGTTCTTTGATTAAAACAATTGCAGAAACATAAGAACCTATAGAAATAAATTTTCCAATAGAAAATACATGAGTCCTATAAAAAGTATAAAGAATGTTTGAATCAATTAAATTGCTATACATTTAATGAGGTTTAATGTCTAAATGATACCACTATTAATTATAAAATAATTGTCTTCCTATTCCTAAATCATGGTATGATGGTTTTAATTGTCTAAATTCTTTGAACTACAGTAGTAGTAGTAGCACGTAGTAAATTATCTTAAAAACATTCTGTTGAGGCAGAACAGTATGTTTTATGGAGCAAGAATACCACTTTCAAAACATGGGCTGTGAGCTCTTTTTAATATTAATCTTAGAGAGCAATTGATTCTTCAGATTTGTCAGTTACTAATTTCTGTTCCCATGATGGAAACCATCTCTGATGTGTTTGAAGTCAGCGTTAGATAGTTTTGCTGTTGTTAAATAGTGGCAGATACGGGAGTCCAGAAAATGACGTCTCACAGTTTCCTCAGGATGAGTCACCTGGCAGAAGCCGGGGCGATGAGCAGCACTGCTGTTACTCATTGAGAGTCTCCGGAGGTGAGCTAAGATTCAATGGCATCTTTTAGAAATAAAATAGGAACTTGATGGGAAACCCAAATTGGATTGGATACTTTCAAAAAGGAAAAGGCAGAGATTCTGTTTCTCATAATTAGAAGTAACTGAGGAAGCTTTGAAATGGGGACAGATGCAATCCGTTGTCAAGGATAGCTAGATAATGATAAGGTTTGGCCCTGATGGTAACTTGGAATAATGGGTGAGGAAGCTGAGCTTATTTTGAGGGTGAAATGAATCTTAGTATCTCACTAGCTAATAAACATGTGTCAAGTAAATCATGCAAGCGGGAGTGAAAGGGATGAGGGCTTACGGCTGAACATTAGGGCCCCGATGTCATGGAGTCCTCTGTGAATGGAGTCCGTGAAATAGAGTTGGCTCAAGATAGAAAGCTTGCGAGATGGCTTCCTTCCCAGGTAGACACAGAGCAGGGCAGAACGGAAGACACCGTGGCTGAGCAGCCTGGGAACCCTGGGCCATCATCTTGTGATCCAGACCCGGGAGTATTTGGAATTAATATCCAAGGGATTTAGTTCTTGTTGTAAGTTTCCAGATTACTGTGTTTTTATCAGGGATCATCCAAATCTGCTTAATTTAATCTAGCAAGCTTAGACACTGTGGGATCCAGGAGATAAACCAAGGCAGAGAAAGCCTTTTTAGCTAAGATATGTGTGATGAGGTGTAATCAGGTGAGGTGAAGAAATGGATTCTTTCTGTGCCATCCAGGTCTGTCTTGGGGCCAACGCATAACCCTGCACAGGTGAACTAAGAGTAATTTCCTACCTTGGTGACAGTGAGATTGGGATGAGAAGTGTAGATGTGACTAAGGATGAGGTGTGCAGATGACAGTGTAAGGAAAAAAACAACTGTACCCCCCCTTTTAGCTTTAAAAGTTACTTCATGATCTAATTAGTTATCAGGCAGTCACACCCACGAGTCTTCCCCTGATGCTGGCACCCTGAAGACCATCATGATCCTGGACAAAAAATAAAACAATGACTGGAAAAAGTGCAACTCAAAAATGCAATGAATGTTGTTAAATATCTTGCAACTCGAGATAAGAGGGTTTTATGATGCAGACTTAGTGTCCTACAGCTTAAGATAGGAGAGTTTTGCTATATAGCTAGTGTCCTATAGCTTGAGATAAAGGAGTTTAATGATATAGAGTTAGTGTCCCACAACTTGGGAAAGAGGTTTTAATGATATATAACTAAAATAGTAACTTTGGGAAAGAATATAGACACTCTATATGAAAACTGCCTCTCACAGCAAGGTAGCCTTTGAGAACAATCTCCCTGCTCCTGGGATTCTGAATCTTAATAATAAAGGACAACTTTATAGTGTTTAACTCCTGGTTCCATTACCCCAGTTGTAAGAAGGCCTCTTCTAGCCCAGGATACTGGAAGGACACAGAGGGAGGGCAAAGTAAAAAGGTGAAAAGCACCAGGGAAAGAATGAGGATAGCTGAGGACTTTTAGCCTCATCCAGCCTGGGATTTTCCTCTGTAGATATGTCAATATATTCAGCAGCTGGTGAGAAGTTTTACCCAGTAGTTGTTTTTTTTTTTTTCCTTTGGCAGTTTTTAGCCAGGGCCGGGTTTGAACCTACCACCTCCGGTATATGGGGCTGGTGCCCTACTTCTTGAGCCACAGGCGCTGCCCCTTGGTGAGAAGTTTTAATACTCCTGGAGGTTATCGATGGTTACTTCTGCTGTTGTTGAACAATGACAAAAAGATAAATTGTATAAGCTGTAGCTTTGTAAACCCTCAGGAATACTCTGTCTCTGAACCCCACAGCAAGAATCAGAAAAGGTCTAAGAATAGATGGAACTTACGATAGAAAACTCAAAATAGTGGTAAGTGATAGAGTGGAAACAGCAAGCCCTTTTGAATTACCTTAGTCCTTCTAAGGCCTCTTTCTCAGCCCTTGGTTCTCAAAAAGCAGGTTTTCCTAGGCTAGTTTTCTGAACTCCTTCCCTGGAGTTAGGTTCTGAAGATGTAACTTTTCTCTCTCTCAAATTCTAGTCACTGCCACCCACTTCTCCTATTTCCTACACCCACATACCTCTCCATGGCACTCACACACTCACACCTTTTTCCTGCCCTGTGCTTGTGTGGGACACTCCTGGCTCGTGTAGCAGAGCACCTCGCCCAGATTTGTTCCTACCTCTGCTCTGTCTGGGTCTTCCCGGAAATACCCATTGTTTCAGAGAAGAGTTGCTGACTACCATCATTCATAATTAACTACCTGCCCTAGTGAGTACACTCAGCACTAAAGAAAGACACTTACAGGGATGTAACTCCATGCTGGATGGTCTCTTCAAGTCTGAGCAGATTTGAGGATAAGCAAATCACACTCAAGAAATATGAACTTGTACATCTAAATGGCTGTTGTCAACCCCGAGAAACACTACTGCCAAGAAGACTTAAACTCCTATATGCAAACTGTTTTCCAAATCATATATTTGTGCGTGCTAATTTTCCCTGTGGATTAAAGCTCCTTTGAGGGTGTGAATTGTTCAAATTTTTGCCTATTTTAAAATTGGGTTGCTTTTTTCCTTTTTATTACTTATATTCCGGATACAAATATTTCATTGGTTACGTGTATGTGAACACTTTCCCCCAGTCTACAGTTTGCCTTTTATTTTCTTAATAGTGTTTTTTGATGAGTAGAAGCTTAGAATCAATGAAATTTAAAATTATCTATTTTTCTTAAATTTAGGGCTTTTTTTTTACAACCTCAAAGAAATCTTTGTCTTCCAAGTTTCCAGAGATGTTCTATGTTTTCGTCTAGAAGCTTTATAATTTAAGCTTTTACATCATGTATATGTAATGAATTCAAGATGAGTATGTGCAATATGAGGTAGGGTTTGAAGTTTATTTTTTTCCATGTAATTATTCTAGTCTTCCCAGTTCCATTTATTTAAAAGAATTTTCTTTACCTATTGCATTGTCTTGATAACTTTGTGGAAAATCAACTGACTCTGTATAATGGGCAAATTTCCTAAATCTGTAATCTATTCCATTCATTTATTTGTTTATGCTAATGACAAATTACTTTAATTACCATAGCTTATTTTAATTTTATTTGGATTAATGTATTACCTAAATTACCATAACTTTATAATAAGTCTCAAAATCAAAGAGGGTGAGCCTTCCGAATTTTTGCAGAATCATTGTTAATTTCTACAAAAATCTTCAGTGTTTTGATTGGGACTGTGTTTAATCTGTGGATCAGTTTGGGAAAAATTGACATCTCAATAACATTGTGTCTGTTCTATGGACATTCTATATCTCTCCTTTTATTTACATTTTTAAAATTTTATTCAAGAATGTTAATAGTTTTCAGTATAGAGGTATTTTGTGTTTCTTATTAAATGTACTCTGAATTTTTTTTATTTGTTGCTATGATTTAAAAAATATTTTCCAGTTCTTCTCTGCAAGTACTAGCCCTAGTACTATAGTTTTCTTAAGAATTTCTATATTAACAACCATGATATCTGATGATAAAGAAGGTTTTAATTTTACCTTTTTAATTTTTATATGATTTTATTTCTTTGCCTTATCTTATCGGAGAACTTCTGATGTTTCAAGCCTGTACTATGCCTTGTAAAGTGTTTAACAGCGTCCCTACCTCTACCCATTAGATGACAGTCATATCCCTTTTATCCCAGAGTTGTGAAAACCAAAAATGTCTTTAGGCATTGCAAAATGTTGCTTGAAGGGAAAATTGTCCTGTTGGACTTATTTTACAATTATTTTCTGCATGAATGAAGATGACAATATTATTTTTCTCCTATATTTTGTTAATTTGGTGAATTGCATCGATTTATCTTTGATTTTAAACCAACCCTGTATTTCACTTGGTCAGGATACATTATGCTTTTTATACATTGCTGGATTTAAGTTAAAAATGTTTTACTTAGGATTTTTGTACCAGGAATCAGGGTCTGATGACTTTATAAAATGAGTTGAGAAGTAGTTTAATTTGTAATATTATTCTCATCACTTCAGAAAGAATTTGTGTAAGATAGGTATTCTTGTTTTCTTAAATGTTTGAGAGAATTCTCCAGTGAACTCACTTGATTCATAATATTTTTGTGGGAAGATTTCTCGTTAAAAATTTAATTTCTTTAATAAATGCAACTATTGAGATTTTCTTTCTTTTTTTTAATTATTGAGGCTTTCTGTTTGTGTTGATTTTTGCAGGTGTGTTTTTCTGGGAATTTGTCTATTTCATTTAAGTTATCCAAATATTAAACTGCTTCTTGAATGGATCTGTCCCATGCTAGTTTTGGCACATGACATTTATCCTAGGAATATATACTTACATAAATATTTACAATTAAACTAACTGTCAAGATAAATCAGACTGAATTAGAAAATTGTCATGATTTTCCACTCCTTGTAAAGGTGGTCAGTAAATAAATAAGTTGAACAAGGACTCTAAATAAGTATAAATTATTCAGGTTAATAGCTGGGCCTGAGTAAATAAGATACTTGTTATACAAAGTCCAACTAAATGTGATTTATTCAAAGGAGTATAAAATCCGTATCATATGAAAGATGAAGACAAAGTGTTATGTGCATCCAGAGCACACTAGAGAGCTTCCAGGCAGGGGACACTGGTGAGGTCGTTAAGAGGCAGAAGCAGGCTGTGAATGAATCAGCTGGAAATGGTGGGCAGAAAACACACAGCATGAGCTTGGGAGAGTGAAGAAGAGGTGTAGAGGCAGAGAGGCATGAGGCATATTTAAGATACAGCAGTGTGGCCAATAAGATGATGTCAGAAGTGTTCAAGAACAGGGATTATGGGTGCCTAAGGGTGCCCTCAGGCTCTTCCAAATCCAGGTAGACACTGCAACTTTAGGTGATGGGGAATCAATGGACTTTTGAGCTGAGAAAGTGAGGCTTTTCTCAGCAGGAAGCCTCCAAAAAGCAATTTAGCCTCTCTGGAGCTCATTTTCTCTTTTGTAACATGGAAATAATAATACCTTCCACAGAGGTTGTAACAATTAGAAACAAAGTACTTGGCACAGTGTCTGGTCCATAGGTGTTCAAATAAATTAATTGCTAAGTTAATGATCATGATGACACTGATGGAAACAGAAGGTGTTGCCAGGCACCAAGTTTCAAATCCCCAAGCTCATTATGAAATCTGTATTTGGGATGGAATTCTTGGCTGACTGCAATTATCAGGCTCAGGAGACCCTTGCCACTCTGCTGCCACAAGGAGGTATGACCTCCCTAGCTGTGAAACCCTGGTTGGCTCTGGATACCCAGGAAACAAGAGTTCCACCCGAGGTCCCCTGAGTCTGAAGGTGAACCAAGCTTGGGCAGACCCTCTGTGGCGCTCGATTCTGCAGCCATGCCTCCACTCAGAAGTGCTGCTCTGGTGACAAAGAACTCCCTCTTCTCCTACCCTGCGTGACATACCCCTAAGGGTTTCCTAATCACCGCAGCAGATTCCGGAGCTCCAACTCTGGAGTTCTGGGAAGAGCAGCTCTCTGCAATTTTTTTCGCTTTAGACTCCCCATGAGCCATTTTATGGATGAAATACATCTGAATTGTGTCATAGCTATGGCATATTTTCTGTGAATATTCACCTCTTATGAGAAGGTGAATTCATTTACCTTTCACTTACTTATTGATTGATGAAACAGACAAGTATTATGTGTTCAGTGTGTGCCAAGCACTGGGGTTAAGTGGGCACTGAAAATACACTGACAGAGCAGCCCGCAAACTAAACACTATGTAAATGCCAATGATATGCATATTTTGTATATTTATGTGCATGCACACGCTCTCTCTCATGAAATGAAAGGACATTTCACGTGGGAAGTCAAAGTCAACGTCTAAATGTGCTTGTGTCTCTCCAGGCGGACTTATGTGGCACTGCCAATGCCATCTGCTCTGGACCAGAAGGACTACTTAATAGGCAAAAGCAGCTGCCAGCTTAGGCTCAATGTACTCTTTCAGTTCCCTCCAGGATGACCTGGTATGACCACCCTTTCTAGGTAAAGAGGATTCTATCTCCATTCGACAATAAATCCTTAACCTGACAAAAGAAAGGTCATGTCAACCTGGCTGACTTTAGGTCACAGGAGGTTACAACTTGGTACTGCAAAGCCGAGGCCAGCGTGTGGATCAGATCACTCAGAAGGGTGAAGCCCCGTTAGTTTGGTTTGGGAGCTGATTTTTTGTTATCAGCATTTCAATACCTCTGATTTGAAGTAATATTGCCGAAATACTAACATGTCTTCATTTTTCCCTGATATTTGGAGACACAGTGAAATGTGATGGCTAATCTATAGGAAGAGGGCACAGGTGAGGGGGGAGGTAGAGGTTGGCTGAGGAAGGAAAGAGAATGAAATTTATAGAGATCAAGTTTTTCCACTTTTGCAAAATAAGGACTTGGAATAAAAATTAATTTTAATAACAGAAAAAGAGTTTTAAAACTCTTACATACTCGAAATTGTGAGATGAGAGTTGTAATTGCCTCAGATACTTTTTGGGGATTTGCTCTGGTATGAATAGCAGGCAACTTTGACAAACTGCTTAATAATGACAGCAAATACAATTGTACTGTAAGAAAATGCTTAAGCAAAGAGAAAGCAAACTTGTTTATAATATTCGCACCCATTCCTATTCTCTCTTTATTTCAAAGAGTTAATCTGTGTATAATAGTCTAGTGTGTTTTGAAAATATTGCATAAAATATTTTATTAAAAATTTAACACTTTAATGTCATGTTTATTAACATGGAGAAATGGTCTCGATATAGTGTTCAATTAAAAAAAAGATTATAGGTTAAACTAATGTTAAATTATTAACACTAATGTTTTAATGCTTTAATGGCATTAATTTATATATAGTTTGAAATTCTTTTATTATAAATTAATTTATATTAATTGCAGAAAATTTAGAAAATAAAATCTAAAGAAGATAATTCTAAGTAGAAATAATCACTAAGTAGTATAATTAGCCCTGAATTATGGACAAATGTTTTACCACTAAAAACCTCTTTTTGGGGTGGTGCCCGTAGCTCTGTGGATAGGGTGCCGGCCACATACACCGAGGCTGGCAGGTTCGAACACAGCCCAGGCCAGCTAAAAAACAACAATGACTACTGCAACAAAAAAAAAATAGCCAGGTGTTGTGGCGGGTGCCTGTAGTCCCAGCTACTTGGGAGGCTGAGGCAAGAGAATTGCTTAAGCCCAAGAGTTTGAGGTTGCTGTGAGCTGTGACACCATGGCACTCTACCCAGGGTGACAGCTTGAGACTCTGTCTCAAAAAAATACAACAAAAAACATCTATTTTTCTTTATCTTTGAAATGGAGATAATAATAGTACCTTCCTTATAGGACTGCTGTATTTCGTGTAAATATGTTTCTCACAGTGTTGTGCATATTATAAGCACATATTCATAATTTTATGCCAATTTCAAGAAAGCAATATCAACCTATACAGATTATTCTGTAACCTAGTTTTTTTTGAACCGAACATATCAGGACCATATTTCCACGTTAATAAACATAAATTTGCAGTATTAGAACTACTTAGTCCATCTTTCTATAACTGTGCCACACTTATGAGACATTTAGATTGTAAACCTGACTTTAATTATTGTATAATATTCCAACTTAATTACATACTCTATTTAACACCTTATGTTGTCTAATCCAGCTGCTTTAGGGAAATGAGGTGATGATAATAGTAATAAAATGTACTTCTCTGGCTCTCTTCCATCTTTCTTTTGTAAGACTTCAGGCTTTCTTCAAAAACTCCTCCTTTCATTCCCAGGAGTTTTTGAGAGATTCTTCCATCCACTCAATACCCAAATATAAAGTATATACCATGCTCCAGACAGTGCATATAAAGGAATAATAAGAAAAGTAGACACAGCTGCCGCTGTCTTGGCATTTCCGATTTCAAAAGGGAAACCAGACTTTAATCGAATAATCACTCAGGTGTCAAACTCAGACCGTGCTAAGTAATGTGAAGACAGAGCAGAGTGCCCTTGAATGAAGGCAAAGGGCTTACCCTAGACTGTGGCTCACAGCAGGTCTCTGAGGAAGCGCATGATGGAGATGAGACTGAAGTGTGAAGGATGTCACTAGGTCTGGGGAAGGCTTCAGGAGAAAGGGGGTTGCCTCTGGCAGGAGAAACAACAAGAGCAAAGCTCTGTGTCAGGAGAGTGAGGTATGCTTGAGGAACCGGAGAACACTTGGCTATGGGTGAATATGTGTTAGGACCACACATGCAAAGCCAAGTTGGCAGTGTACCATCCATGTGTTTGGAAGTGTAGCTTTTATTGTTATTCAGGTATGGTGGGGCCAATGGGTCAGGAAATACTTGCCATTGGAAATCAGTCGGTTATACTCACACCTGCACATCACACCATGGGTGGCGGGCACACAGGAAGTATCAGAGTCAGTGGGGGGGCAGAGAGATTGATGGGGAAACATGGGAAGGAAGAGCCTTTACTGTGATTTCCATGGGAAGGAACAGGAGAGGCAAGGTATGCAGCCTTAGGACTGGCTAGTTTGAATCACTGCAGCAGGTTGTAGGGCATCAGGGCTGTTCCTAGTTTCCTGATGCTTGGCCCTAGGGTGATTCAGGAAGAAGTACAATGGCCCTGAGAGTGAGAGCCCAGTAGAGGAAGTTGGGGGTGTGAGATCTGAATTGATTAGTTTGAATACAATGGACACACTAACAGGTTAGTTGTTTGCAACCTCTAGGAATCATCTAGCTCTAAGAGGGAATGTCCCTTCAGGGTCTGCAAGTCTCCTCCATGTCAAAACACTACAATATACAAAATAAAGGCGTTAATAATCCTGTATGTTTGAAGAACATAAGTGGGGGCAGAGTGGCTAGAGTGCAGTTAGCAAGGGGGACAGAGGATAGATAAAGAAAGATGATATTTCTCAGTGACTCTGAGAGACTTAGTAAAGACAGATCTTTCTGATATTTGCAGCCTCTTCAACTTGGGCACAAACATACAGCTGGAGTAGAGGTCAAATCTGGGTAGCAGAAACATCTGCGCTCGATGTGTCCCAGCAACTGAGGTGCTGATACCAGGCTAAGCCTGGGTGCTGAATCTCTTTTCTGGGGAAATAAATATATTAATTTTTTTTCTTCTTACATTCTTTAGTCAAATAGATCCAAAAACATTGCTTCTCACCTGGGAGCAGTTTTAGCATTCAAGGGCTATTTGGCAACATCGGGAGCCTTTTCTTGGTTGTCACAACTTGGTGGAGGGTGCTACTGCCATTCAGAAGGCAGAGGACAGGGATACTCCTAACCACACTAGAATGCATGGGACGGTCCCCTACAGCAAAGCAATGTCATTCCAAATGTCAATGTGCTGAGGTGGAGAAATACCACTCTGAATATTCACATCTTGGATGTGAATGGGGCCAGGATTCAAGCCTTGACCTTACACAAAATATTTTTTCACCAACAATGATGCTGCAGTGGGCATATCATACACATTATTTTTATAAATCTTTTTCTTTTGTCCTCAAAACATATCTTATTTTTCTTCTCCCAGCTTCCATTTCTATTGTTGAGAAAGGAGGCTTGTGTGGAAAGAGTTCCTTAGTTTCCTTTCTCATAGCACAGTTGCAAAGCCCTTCAAATATTCTCTTTTGTTTGTTTTGTTCATTTTTTGAGTCTCACAATTACTTTATGAGATCTAGTCAACTAAAAAAGTCTTTAACAACCACTTACCATGCGTGTTCAACACATGTTCAACCTCTGAAAATCCAGCATAGCACCTGACATAATATACATAGGTCTGGCCCATGAGTACATACAGAATCTTATTTACTTCTTCCATTAGCCCTACAATGAAGGAATTAATGTACCTCATCTTACACAAGCAAACAGAGGTTTGGAGAGTTGAGTCATGCTTGGGATATAGTGGATTTTAACTCAGGTGCACAGTCTGACTCCAAAGCCATGGGACTTTCCTCACTATGTCTCAACTGATGGAAGCCAGGAAGCATGAATCTTTTTAGTCCATTAAAAACTGTGCTCCAGTTGGCTCTTTCAATTTGGGAGGCTCTATTAAACTCTCAGCCTCCCCCTATGTCAGTAAGCACAGTCCTGGATGGAGGGGAAAATGTTAATCAAGGGAATAATAAGACTTCATAATAGTTCGACCCCTGCTACACCAGGAAAACCTGGCTTCTGAAAATGTGGGCTACTACTTACTTAACACCTTTGCTGAGGTGCTGTTAAATTAGCAGTTAGGGACAACCATAATTGTGGGATATTTTCTGATACTACTAAAGTTCTGTCCTATACATTATTCTCTGGGAAATTAAACAAATTCTCACTGAGCCTCAGGTTAGCCCTGAATTTCACAGAAGATTTAAAAGCTCATCACCAGCAGGCCTATTCTTGCTCTCAGGAGAAATTTCTAATCCTCAGATACCAGCCCTCTTCCTTACCCTTAGAAATATCTATTGTACCTCCAAGACTATTGGCAGTTCCTTAAAAAATGTTTTATCATTCTTTATTGTTTTAATGGTCTTATTTCATTATGCCCTTATTCTCTTAAAAAATAAAATGAGCTATCTAGTCAAACAAGCTTTGGAAAATACATAAAATTGCCATGCTGTGGTATAGCTTAAAAAGTAAGTGCAGGAGAGTGATGTCAGGAAGATGGTAAAATAGGAATTTCCAGTACTGGTCCTTTCATATAAATATCATTTTGAACGACCATCTAGCACTATCACAAGAGCTAAGGAATCCATTTGAGAGATTGTAGTACTTTGGTAAAGCATAGAAGTACGAAAAGACAAACTGAAGAGGGTAGGAAGGACGGTTTCACACTACCTGCATCATCCTTCCCCAAACTCAGGCTCCATGCCTATTCCTGCAGACACAGGTACCAGGCCCACTTGCAAGGACCCAGTCACCAGGCCAGTCATACTGGACCAAGGAGCTAGTCTTGTTCCTGAGAATCAAAACTGAGTGACTGAGGCCAGGATCTCAATCAATCAAAGTTTATTAAGCCAGGTTTAAGGCACATCCAGGAAAAACACAAGCCACAGAATTACCTGTAACTGTTTTTTCCAAAGCGATTTTTAGGAGGTTTAGTATTTATACATTTTCTTAAAAGGAGTAAGGAGGCAGAAAGCGGGAAAGACAGGCAGTAAGACAATGGTTATATTCTTGTGAGACTTCAGTTAGTACCGAGGAAATCTATGGTTTACTGAAGATAATCTATGTTTTACCGAAGATTTTAAAACAAAAAGGGAGTAAATAAAGAATAAATTATGCAAATCTCCCTGGGTAGGTGGAAGAATGATTGATCTTGTCCTGTCTCTGTTTTGCACCTAGGAAGACAAACTTGTAATCAACATCATTAGTGTGGAATCAAACTTTAGATTTAGAAGCTAGGCTCAGCCTGAAGACCCAGTGTTACAATTTGAACGTCCTTGTTTATGTGAGGCCAGCAAAGAATTTTGTTATAAATGATCTGTGGAGGCCGTCCTTCCTAGATACCTGAGACATTTTACCATTCCATGGGGATATGGTTAATGAATGTTAGTAACAGTTATTCACTTGGAAGGAAGTGTTGCATGGTTCTAGGCTTGATCTTCCCTTTTGCATGAGGAGTTGAGGAGTCCTGTGACTTTTGCTTTCCTTTGTGTTTCTGTGGATCTAGGCACGAGGCCAGTTCACCTGAAAACTCCAGCAGCAGGCCAACCTATAGACCTCACCAGAGTCTCTGGATAAGATGACAGCTAAAGAACTCTTCCTGCTGAATCCAGTTTTTGAAAACTGAAAGAGGTACTTATTTTTTTCAAATGTGCAGACACCAATGCAATGCAAAGCTGCAAGGATCATGAATAATCAAGGAAGCATGATAGCACCAAAGGAACAAAATAAAGCGCATGTAATCAACCCTAAAGAAATGGAGATCTATGAACTGCCATGAAAAAGAACTCAAAGTAATTTTCATAAGGCAGTTCAGCTAGCTGCAAAGAGCACAGGCATGTGCTCTTGAAATAAAATCAGGTTAATAATACGTGAACAAAATGGGAAAGTAAACAAAGATAGAAATCAGGATAATAATACGTGAACAAAATGGGAAAGTAAACAAAGATAGAAATCATAAGAAGAACCAATCAGAAATTCTGAAGCTGAAGAACACAATAACTAAACTGAAAGATTCCATAGAAAGCTTCAACACCAGACTCAGACAAACAGAAGAAAGTATCACTGAGCTTAAAAACAGGTTATTTGAAACTACCTAGTCAGAGAAACAAACAGAAAAAAAGAATGAAAAAGAGTGAGGAAAGCCTATAGTACTTGTAGGACATCATCAGGTAAACTAATATATGTATTATGGAAGTTTCAGAAGGCACATGGGAAGAAAAAGGGGGCAGAAGCCTACTTAAAGAAATAATGACAGAAAATTTTTCAGATCTAAAAAATTGAACATTCAGTTTTATGAATTCCAAATAATCTCAGATAAATAAAGAAATCTTCACCAAGGCACACTATAATAAAATCAAATACAAACAGAGAATTTTGCAAGTAGTAAGAGAAAAGTGACTAGTCACATGCCAGGGAACTCCCTTAAAACCATCAGTAGTTTTCTCAACAGAAACATCGATGGCCAGGAGAGAGTGAGATGATATATTCAAAGTGCTGAAAGAAAAAGGAAACAAAACAAATAACCTCCTGCCAACCAAGAAATCTGTCCTTTAGAAATGGAGAGGTAGGGCAGTACCTGTGGCTCAGTGAGTAGGGCACGGGCACCATATACCGAGAGTGGCAGGTTTGAAACCAGCCCTGGCCAAACTGCAACAACAACAAAAACAACAGCAAAGAAATGGAGAGGTAAAACCCTTCCAAGAAGAACAAAAACTAAGGGAATTTATCACCACTAGACTTACCTTACAAAAAATACTAAAGAGAGTTCCTGAAAATTAAATGAAAGCTTGCTAACAATATGAAAACATGGAAGTAAAAAACTCACAGTAAAGGTAAGAGTGTAGTCAAATTTAAAATACTCTAATGATAGTATGTAAAATATCTTTAACTCTAGTATAAAAGTTAAAAAGCAGGCTCAGCGCCTGTGGCTCAATTGGCTAAAGTGCCAGCCATGTACACCTGAGCTGGTGGGTTCAAATACAGCCCGGGCCTGCCAAACAACAATGATAGCTGCAACCAAAAAAATGGCCAGGCATTGTGGTGAGCGCCTGAGGTCCCAGCTACTTGGGAGGTGGAGGCAGGAGACTCACTTGAGCCCAGGAATTGGAGGTTGCTGTGAGCTGTGATGCCACGGCACTCTTTCCAGCGTGACAGCTTGAGGTTCTGTCTCGAAGACAAAAAAAAAAAAAGTTAAAAAGCAGAAGTGTTAAAAATAACCATAATAATTTGTTAATGGGTATAATTATGAAATTTGTTAATTTGTATAATACAAAAAGATGTAAATTCTGCCATTGAAAAGACAAAATGTTTGAAAAGAGGAAAAGTTAGACTATAGAGTATTTGTATGTGATCCAAGTTAAGTTGCTATCAACTTAAAATAGACTATTATTGTAAGATGTTTTATGTAAGCCTATGGTAACTACAAAGAAAAAAATGTCAAGAAGATACAAAAGATAAAGAGAAAGGAATAAAGCATTACACTCCTAAAAGTCATCAGGTCACAAAGAAAGACAGAAAGATGGGAATTAAACAAGAAAGGAAATACAAAACAGTCAGAAAACAACAAAATGGAAATAGCAAACTGTTACCTATCAATAATTACTTTAAATGTAAATGTATTAAAATCTCTAAAAGGTCAAAAGTGACTGAATGGATTACAAAACTAAGAGACCCACTATATACATGTGCTGCCTATATGAGATCACTTTAGCTTTAGGACACACAGGCTAAATGTGGTAGGATGGTAAACAAATATTCCCTTCTTTTTTATGGCTGAGTAGTACTTCATGGTGTACATACACAACATTTTCTTTATCCATTTGTGAAATGATGGACAGTTATGTTGATTCCACATTTTTGTAATTGTGAATTGTACTGTGATAAGCATTTAAGTGTGACAATCATTATTATAAAATGACTTATTTTCCTTTGGGTAGATATCCTGTATTGGGATTGCTGGATTGAACAGTAAGTCTACATTTATTTCTACGAGGAATCTCCATGCTGTTTTCCATAGAGTTCCTACTAATTTGCAGTCCTATCAAGAAAATGTGGTATATATTTATAACAAAGTGTACTACTCAGCCATAAGAAAGAATAAAAAAATATCTTTTGCAGCAACTTGGATGGAACTAGAGAACATTATTCTGAGCAAAGTATCTCAGGAATGGAAAAAATGTCAAATGTACTCTCTAATAATTTGGAGCTAGATGATGGGGATGGGCAAACATAGGCATGAAGAGATATAAAGGTCATTGGAAACCATGAAGGGAAGAAGGTTGGAGGGAGTGAGAGGTAAAATCCTACCTATCAGGTATAATGAAAACTATTCAGGTGATGGGAACACTAAACACTGTGACTTAAGCATTATACAAGGTTTCCATGTAACAGAAATATTCGTACCCCCTTAATACTTTGAAATTTAAAAAAAAAAGGTATTCCATGAAAATGGCAGCCAAAGAAATCAGGGGTGGCTATACTTATCAAATAAAATAGAGTTTAAGTCAAAAATTCTCACAAGAGAAAAAGTCATTAAATAATGATAAAGGAGTCAACTCATCAAGTAGATATAATAACTGTAAATATGTGTATATGCATGTACATTGGAACACCTAAATATGCAAAGCAAATGTTAACAAAACGAAAGGGCCAATAGACAGCAATTCCATATGACCAGCAATCCCACTTCTGGGCATATATTTAAAGAAGATGAAATCAGTATCTTGGCGAGCACTCTGCATTGTTGCAATAGCCAAATATGGAACCCACTCAAGTGTCTATCAATGTATGAATAGATGAAGAAAATGTGGCATATGATGGAATATTATTCAGCCTTTAAAAAGAAGGAAATCTGTCAATTTCAAAAAGGATGAACTTGGGGGACATTGTGCTAAATGAAATAAGCCAGACACAGAAAGACAAGTACTGCACGATCCCACTTATATGTGAAATCTCAAGAAATCAAGCTTGTAGAAGCAGAGAGTAGAATGGTGGTTCCCAGGGGCTGGAGGAGTAGACGATAAGGGGAGATGTCAGCTGAAGAACACAAAGTTTTAGTTACTCAAGATGAATAAATTCTGACTAATATGAAGCGTGGTGACTATAGTTGGTAATACTGTATTGTATATTTTAAATTTATTAAGGAAGTGGATCTTAAATGTTTTTACCCCCTCCAAAAAAATAGGTGATGGATATGTTAATTGACCTGATTGTGGCAATAACATCACAATATATGTGCATAGCAAACATCACATTGTGCACATTTTTCTTTGTCAATTAAACTTTAATAAAGCTGGGCAGGGGAAATCAGACCCCTGAAAATGAGATGTGCAAAACAAGTTACAGACAGCACGTAAAATGTTATTTCAACTGTGTTATAAAAAGAAGTAGACTTTAGCATGCATAAAATACATTTGGACTGAAAAATGGCTGTCGCAGGGAAAAGGGGTGATGTGGTTAGGAGAGCAGCAAGACATAGGAGATGTTTACTTTTTAAAGGTTTTGAATACATTATCTGCTTTCTCACATGGAATTCTCCAGGTGTCAAGATGTTATTTACAAGGCTCCGTGCCTTGGATGTAATTTAAAACACTAAGCTCTTTGTTTACGAAAGGTTGTGCTTTAATTACAGAGACTCCTAATAAAGTTGTGAATTGTTTCACAAAACTGCTTTTTCTATCAGAGATCTGCACTCAGTTTTCAGAATAGCTCTACCTTTCACCAAAGAAAGTAGTGAATCTTCCACAAAACCAGTGCATCCCCAATGATGATGAGAGCAATGCCTCAAACCAACTAGGCTGATGTCCACATAGTTGGCACGAGTTTCCCTTGACTTCTGGTAGGGTTGACAATTATCTCTAGGTGTAAAAGGCTTTCTGTGGTCAGTGTCCTGTCACTACCCTAGGAAAATGAGATAAGTCATTTATCTGAGTGCCCGACCACAGCTGAAAGCAGAATCGGCAAGACTTTGCCATGCTGGGC
The DNA here is from genome assembly GCA_963574655.1 of Perodicticus potto. Classification (NCBI taxonomy): domain Eukaryota; kingdom Metazoa; phylum Chordata; class Mammalia; order Primates; family Lorisidae; genus Perodicticus; species Perodicticus potto. The sequence goes on along the minus strand of CAUYRH010169574.1, from coordinate 45,029 downwards.
TTGCCAAGCAGAGCTCTGTGGCACTACAAATGTACCATCCAGTCAGAGAGAGCACCTCCAGGTCATGCCATTCACTCCACACCCACGACTCTCTTTCTTCTTCTCGTCCAACTTTTTTTTTTTCCATGACCATACTGCAGTCTCTGCTGAAACTTAAGAAAGACTAAAAATCAGAGACACCTGTTGTAGTTGGAAACAACCGTGTTTTCTGTGTGATAGTGACCCTTGAGCCTGACAGCTGCACAAATGCAAGGCCAGTCAGGGTTGATGTCAATAGAAGTATCTTCTCTGTTTGGAAGAAAAAATGCCCTCAGAACCTCAGATCCTAAGCTGTTGCTGTGGTTTTGTCTGTTTGTTTTTGCAGAAAGACTTTCTCATCTGTTTCTTTAGATAAGCACATACACACACACATAGATCATAGAGCTAGCAGTTCATGGAAAATGTCAAAGTGGGGAATCATAAAAATAATATGTATATATATTTAAATACTTTATTTTATCTTAAAATATAAAAGTCTATTTGTTTTCCAGTGTCTAATGAAAGGACAACGCTTGTTTTTCACATGAGCACACTGTTTGGAGGTCTGTTATTGCCACTTTTATGTGAATGCCTCTTCCAACATATCATTCCAGACTGGATTTCTTAAAAGTAGAATTAGTCCCTACAAATGATCTGAGAGAAGTTTTTAAAATAATCTTTCCCCAAACAGTTAACTCACCCATACACAATTTCTCAGCAGCATTTTAGTGACTTGTTTTCTAATACTACTACTCTTTCTTATTCATAGAAAAAAGGATTCTCTTTTCCCGGTATTCCACTGGTTTATATAATATGTAATTAACTGAATATAATCAAAAGGACAAATACGATTGGCATTGAATCACCTGGGAACAAATTCCAATTGCTCCTTGGACAGTGAGTATCTTACCTGGAGTGGGCAGAAGGGCAGGTGTCTGTTAGAGTGGCCAGGGGCCTGGCACAGCCAGCTGAGGAGGGCGTCTGTCAACACCTCCTACTTAACTCTGGGAGAGGGTAATGTATAGTTTGCTTCATGGAATGTCTGCTGTTCATGAATTCCTTTTGTGGGTTTTCAGTACATTATCAGCAGCATAACCCTGTCTTCAGATGAGATCTTACACAGAACAGGATATCCGGCCAGAGTGGAGGTGTTCTGGAGGAGTTGTTCATCCTCTCTATCCAGAGCTCCTAGGGCTATGTGAGCACAATTTGTCATCCTCTGACAGGGTCTAGTCTTTTCACATTAAAATGATATATCAAGATCTAAAGATCTTGTGACCAGAACTCCGTTTTTCTGTCCACTGAGCTGAAACTTTTTTTCCTGCTACATTTTCTGTTGTTTCTTCCCCATGTAACTTGGGGCTGTCTCTCGTGGGATCTTTGTGCCAGCTGGTCATCTCTGAGTAGCATCCCAGCAGTGTTTACAAATGCCCACTTCCTTGAGGTCAGCCCTGGCTCTTGGCCGAGAGGTTAAGAAGGAGCATATTAGTACGGCTGGACTCGACCCTTACTCAAGACAGTTTAGTGAATTGTCGGTGACCCCTGTGAATCAGGTGTGTGGTGGGCCAGGTATGACTTTCTTTCTGACCTTTTTTCACTTCTTTATAATTCGTGGGACTAAGAAGAATTTGCATTGCTAAATTCACAGTCCCTGACTTTGCCTTCAAATTGCTTCCAGGGGTGGTAATACCCAAGCTGGGCTTGATCAAAAAAAGGGGGTGAAAGGGAGAAAGGGAGTATCAAATGCAAAAGCCTTCACTTGGGCAAGCACCGTGTTACTGAAGCAAAAGAGTAGAGCAGGGGCCAGAGTCATGAAGGGTTTTACAACCAGGCTAAAGAGTGTGATTTTATCCTGAAGGCAGTGGAAAGTTATTAAAGTTAAAAGCAAGCAGGAGAGTGATATGATCAGATTGTGACTTAGATGGGTCATCTTGTCAACACTAGAAAATGAACAGGGATGGGGGGGGACACTGAAGGCAGAGAGACCAGACAGGAGGCTGTGAGAATAATTCAGGGGAAATACGATACAGGCCTGAACAGTGATAATATCAACAGAGAGAAGGAGACGGATTTGAAGACCTTACGCACGCGTGTACTTAGAACACTTTCCAGGACTGACAGACTAGAAAGCTAGATTCAAGTGGCCAAAACAATTTTGGGAAACATAAAAGAGAGTGTAGATTTCACATGTGATCAAGTTTCAGATCTAGTTTCAGGGAATATTCCAGAACTTCTAGTTTTCCTAGCAGGGCTGCCATGTATGGCCTGGCAGGCTGTGCCCTGCACAACTTTAGAGGATGCTATGAATATAGATTAGAAGGAGTTTTGCCCCTTTAAGTTGTGCAATGCTACAACCTTTCTTCTTATGGTTATACAAATCAAAATTGTCAGAGACAGTCTACAAAGCTTCTCAAGAAATGTTATGTTAGGTATATAAGCCCTTGGGTGAAATGTAAGATTAAAATAGCCCTTGCTCCACACAGGAGCTGAGGGAGGTAAGAGAGCAGTGCAGATGGCAGGAGAGCTCTCAGGCAGCTGGGGATGGAACTCAATGGGGGGTCATGCAAAGCCCTTGGCACCAAAACATGCAGAAGCAGAATGTCCATCAACGTGGTATAGCCTGGGGATGCCAGAAACCTGCCCCACCGAAGACACCATGCCACAGTGCCCAATGCAGGGGCTCGGGACATAGAATGCAGAGGGACAAGGAAGAGCCTGCAGGATGACAAGCCCCTCAAAAGCATCTGTACCTACAATCCAAGAGATGTTTTCTTTCCATTGTCCATTTGGAAAAGGCCGAGGTACATGTACCTTCCTTTACTGCACGTTACGCAGTAAGGATCATAAGACTTCTAGAAGTAGAGCCTTGGTTTGCAATTGACAGTATATCTGGACTATTTGAAGAAGCAAGTATGTGTAATTGCCTTTCAGTTTACAGAGTAGATATATTTCTGATAAGGCATGGATACACTACATACAAACCAAATCTTATTTTTAAATAGTAGTTTTCATCATTGTGATATTCTAAACATGTATAGCAATGGTGTTTATTTAAAAAATTATTTAATTATTATATGCCTGATAGAGTCCAAAAGAACACAGCATTTTAACCCAAAGGGGAAGTCTCTAAAAGAGAAAAATTACAAATGAATTTACACATGCTGTGTAGATCATAATATCAGCACCTAACACGTCTAAGTATCTGACATATACCAGCTACGTGATGAATGCTCACCAAATTCACAAATAAATGAGTTTGTGTAACCAAGAGCTTCTACACAAATTATCTCATTTTATCTTAACAAGTCTGTGCAGAAGCTCAAAAAGTTTAACTGACTTTAAGTGCTCAAGGTCACAGAACTAATAAATGGTGTGTCTGGGACATTAATTGAGTTTGTTTTTTTTTTGATTCCTCTTATGGCTTAAAAGGTGTTTGTATGAACTTTGTTCTGCATAATACTGATTTAAAGGAGCCTCCTGAGAAATTATCTTGTAAAGGAAAAAAACATGCCTTAATTTACATTTGATAAGTTAAAAAAAAAATTGGCAGGGGGAATTTTTCTAGAGCGAGATTCTCATTCACTCATTTTGAAGATGGAATGATTGAATACATAAAGAATGCAAAAATAGTTGGTAGCCACAAAAATAGAAAAAGAAACAGAGCTAAAATACACCCCCCAAAATTTATACTTCTTAAAATGCTTCTTAATTTCCCTTCTTTTGGCCTTTTAGTAACACTTCTCTCATATTTAGTTAGTATTATATAAAACCTGTTTCTTTTTTTATCTTCGAGGCTGAAAGATTTGTTTTGTAAAATTGTTACCCTATTTGTTGGGTTGACTGATAAACTAATAAAGCAAAAATTTGCTGGAAAGGAACAAATAGCCTCTCCCCAAGCCAAGTGTTGTATATGACAGATGGAGGGGCCTTGATTCTCTGGGGCTCTGAGCTTTCTTTTATGCAAACATGAAAGCAGCTGACTCCAGTGGCAGGGGGAAGCTCTCCAATATACCACACAAAGTAGATTCTGTCCATTTGTGATTATTCAGATGTCCACATCTCTTTCACCGGCACGGGGACCTCTTGGGCTAAAGTCAGCTTGAACCATCACGTCCTCCCTTGGTGATCCCCACGGCTTCCACTGGAGATCAGGTTGCCTGGTTCCTGTCCTAAGCCGCCATCGCTGAACTTTGCACACTTGATGTGCTTTCTCTCCTCTCTTTTTTAGGTGAGCGTGACCACAAAGCCCAAGGATCAGGTGCTGGCTACAGAACAGAGAGATTTAGTTTCCATCAAGATCGAAGGTGAACATGAACCCAAAACAACCACACCTTCACCGCTAAGGTCCAGTCAGACAATAAAACAGGACACATCTTTATAGTTGGATCAGCACACACTGCTTAGCAGAATTTGTATAAAGCAATGCACTGTCTTAGTTTGTCCTTATTTGACTGGTGAAAAAGTGTCATATCATGGACTGAGCAGCATGGGCTCAGGTGGCATTTTCCAAGAACTACAGAAACCCCAACCTTATCTTTGGTTTAAACTTCATTTATTCAACCTGCCCTGATTCAGAGGTCTTTTTCTTCAAGTTAATTTATCTAAAATCACTGAGCAGGAACTGATTGAATGTCAAACTTTAAAACGAAAAGTAAATTTGCTGATTGTTTTAGTTGACAAAAGACGGTCCAGTAAGACATAATAAATACATACACACATGCATGGAAATTCTGGTGGCCGTGACCATGTACTCCCCAGCAAGCAAACTGCAAATTCACAATGGTGTTTACTGAAGTGCACTATATTTAGAAAAGGCAAGTCTAATAGAGCTTGGCTTTGAAAGCCCTTGATCCTCCCTTTCATTGCTGTGTGTGGAGAGGACTTTGGCCAGCCCTGAGCCGGGAGAAATCACCACCAGGGCTTCCACTGCACGGACCTCCGCTCTTGTGACCAAACATAGTCTTGTTGCTTCAGGAAGGTTTGCATAAAAAGGGATTGATTTTCATTTGGTTCTGCACATGGACTCACTGAGCTGGCCTGGCAGAAAGGAAGAGGATAAGAAGGGGGGAAAAAATTTCTTAGGCAGTTCTGGCCAGCTTCCAAGTGCTTCAAGCTGACAGCACAACTGGTTTAATCTGTTTCTTTAGAGCTGAAGACACGCTTAGCTTTCAAGGCCAGAAACTCAAGACTCAACACTTGATAACCTGAAATTCCGAGTCTTTTACTAGTAGAAAACAAAAGCAAACTACTATGCTCAGACTCTTCTGCACTTAAAAGTGTAAAAATTGCAGAAGTAGTAGTCCTTGACCTTTACTTAAATTTTTTTCTCTAAATTGTAAAAAAGCATGACTTCTCTAAGAAACAATCCTCTCACATCTGTTGTTACCATCAGATTGAATTAAATCTGTTTAAGACAAAATGATATCCCTCTTTGACATGAAATTAATTGAACTTGATCTAAAATAATTGTGAATGATTTGCTGACCACTTGCCATGGACAGGCATAAATCTCAGTTTAGTCACAAACATAAGGAGCAATAAAGTATGTCCCCTCTACTCAAGGCCCTCACTATCTAGCAAGGGAGACATACACTCGTGACCATATAAATATATATATTCTAATTTTCATATGGGGTGATGAGCCTTATGTATAAGGTACATAAATGGACAAGACGTTATGAGAACAAGAAAAAGTAGCATTGAATTCAGCATAGGGTAGGACAGAAGTTACTTAAGGCTTCACATGGATATTAATGTTTAAGCTAGACTTTAAAGAGATAGTATCCAACAAGAGTCAGAAGTAAGAGCAGGACTAAGCAAGGACACAGAAAACACTTGCTGGCAGTGAGGCCAGCTCTGGTCAGAGCAGGTGGATGGGCCAGAAACAAGATCGCTCAGCTCCTACCTCCTGGTCTGAACCCCACTAACCCTCACCTGAACTGGAGCGTGAGGACCTTCCTGCCCTACCCCTGACCCTTCTGTAGAAGTCCTTGCTCCATGAGCACGAAGACTGAACCCTGTCAGCCCTACCTATCTATAGAACGCCTGCTGCAATCAGACACTCGCCAGACACCTGCAGTATATGAGTAGACAAAACATAGAGACCCTGCCTTCACCGAACTGATTCTTTAGCAGTGAGACAGTCATTCCACAACAAACACAAGTAAGTAGAAATAACTAGATTTATAGTATATTAGAAAGCAATAAGCATTATCAAAAAATTGAGCAGTGAAAGGGGATCAGAAATTGTGCAACTGGTAGTGGGTTGGAATTTTACATAGAGCAGTCAGGATAGTACCCCACTGAGACATTAGTGTTTAAATATAGACACTAGACTGTTTATCGCAGCTCAATCTACAATCGCCAAAATGTGGAAACAACCTAAATGCCCACCAAGCCGGGAGTAGATTAACAAGCTGTGCTATATGTATACCATGGAATACTATTCAGCCGTTACAAAGATGGACACTTTCCATCTTTTGTATTAACCTGGATAGAGTTGGAACATATTCTTCTTAGTAAAGCATCATGAGAATGGAGAAGCCAGAATCCAATGTACTTAATTCTAATATGAAGCCAATAGATGATCTGATACATGTCCATGTAAGTGAAAAAGTCAAATCAATTCCAGGATGAGGGAGCAGGGAGAGGAGAGGAGGGGAGGGATGGGGGTCATGGTGTACGGCACACCTCTTGGGGTCGGGACACAACTATAAGAGGGATGTTATCTAACAAATGGAACCAGTATAACCTAATTCTTTGTACCCTCAATGAACCTAAACCATAAAAGAAAGAAAGAAAGAAAGAAAGAAAGAAAGAAAGAAAGAAAGAAAGAAAGAAAGAAAGAAAGAAAGAAAGAAAGAAAAAGACACAAAGGAGAGGGAAGGAGTTACTATACCGGTGATTGGGAGGAGTGTGGTAGGCAGAGATAAGAGCAGGTGCAAACAGCAAAGAGGCCACTGTGGCTGGAGCAGGAGCAAGAGGAGAAGGAACAAGGAAGAAGTCAGAGCTGTGGGAGGGTCACTTCCTAAAGGGGCAGGGTGCTGGATAAGGAATCTGGGTTTACTTGGTGGGAAATGAGTTTGGGGCAGAGAAATGACATGCTCTTTGTACTTTAAAAGGAAACAACCAGGCTGCAGGGTTGCGAATAGACTATCAGAAAAAATGTTGAAGCAGAGAGAATGCTTTGGAGGGAGACAAAGGAGGCTGAGAGCAGGGGATGGGCAGGGGAAGTGTGAAGTGCAGGGCTTCTGGGTGTACTGTGAAGGCACAGCCCACAGTGCTGGGAGATAAATGGGCCGAGGTGAGACTGAGAGGGTCAGCAGTGGCACTAAGGTGTTTGGCCTGAGCATCTGGAATAAGTGAATTGCTGTGCAGTGACACGGGAAAGGCTGCCGGGGAAATAGGCTTGGGAGTGAGTTAAGGCATTCGATTTGGGGCATTTTAAATTAAGACACCTCAGCAGAGACGGAAATTTGGATTCAAGAGAGAGATGAGGAGGAGATATTCACTTGGAAATCATTGGGGTGTAATTTGTATTCATAAGACTGAGTGAGGTCCAACGTAAGCATGTGCATATGGAGAAGAAAGCGCACATGCCGAGAAAGGATTGAGCACAAAGGAGCCAGAAAGAGCAGTTCAAGAGGCCAGAGGGACACGAAGCCAGTGCAGTTTGCTGGAAGCCAAATAAAGAAAGTTATAATCAAAGAATAGAGAATGGTCAACTGTGTCAAATGCTGCTGCAAAAAGCATGGAACTGACCTTTGCATTTAACAATGTTCAACCTATTTTGAAATTCAAGGACTCACTGGTAACTCTCATGAGAGCAGTTTTTTGGTGGAGTGGGGAGGGTAAAGCTTGACTGGCGTGAATCATTCAGTCTGTGCTTTAGAAGCATGTCAGCCAGACATTTCCTACTTCTGCCCTGTGCCTGATCCTCCTGGATATTTCCCTTGCTATTTTCTTATTTCTGCCTTCCTAGTGGGTTTGTATTTGGTGATTGGCCCCCTTTCTATGGTTGCAACTTTGACTCCTTTAAATAATGACTGTCCATCCCAGTCACAAGGCCCTCAGGTGCTTCAAAAGCAAACCCCTCCCAGCTCTCTCTGACCCTGACCTTATTTGCATGGCTCATTGCTACTGGATTTTTGCTGGCTTTAGAAGGGACTAGATACAAGTGTCAAAGAGCTTACTGCCAAATGAATTGCTGGCAAGGCTTTCCTGGTACAAAGATTCCCCCCAAACTGCTTCCCTCCCTTCAGCCCAGTCTGTTTCATTTCCATGAAGCAGATTCAGCAACCTGCTGTGACAGTCTATCCTTCCATGAAACAGGACCCTTCACATCTGGACCTGGCCATGAGGCCTAGTTTCTTTAATAGAAAGTTCTAGCTCCTAAGAGCCTGTCTTCCTTTGAAGTCCTTTGAAGCTATTTTGGCACCTTCTGATTTCAGATATCATCCCATACAAGAACTTATCACTAAGTTCTTATTACCAAGAACAGCTTAAATATTCATCTTATTTGCATCACTATAAGCCAGACTCTGCTGAAAGCTAGAGACTCACAGAAGAAAAGAAGGGTTCCTAAGAGATATTGGTCATCAATGAAACATGACATGGGCATTTTTCAGGAGCTTATGCTGGCCCTTGTGTTAGTTATGGTTCCCATTCAATATAAAGATATGGTCATGATGACCAGTTGATGACGGTAGATCCCAGGATTAAATTTCCTTGAAAATTAAGGAAAAATAAGGGGATGAGATTAGAAGGTTGTTGGATGATAACTGTTACAAGACACCGTCCAGGGAGAAAATTTAAACTAATTTCTCTTTGTCCATGTTTTTAGCCCAAATCTTATGTGATGTTTTCCTGAAAATAAGAACAGTAGTAGCAGAGAATGGCCATGGTGCTTTGGTTTAGGCTTCCCATGGAAACTGTGTAATGTTCACCATTTACTTAAGTTAACAAAGATGGACTGCTTCAGAAGGTATCTGTGGAAGCCTCTGGAATAGCCCCCTATGATCTCTCCATCCCAGTATTCACACACTCGTGTAGTTTTTTTCCCATAGTGTGATCAATAGAAAAGGGGCAGAAGTAATGCTGTGACTTCCAATGCTAGGTCATAAAAGATGCCACAGATTCTGCCTGGTTCTCTCTCTTTGATCACCCCCTCTGGGAAGGCCAGCTGCCAAGTCAGGAAGACACTGAAACAGCCCTATGGAGAGGCCCATATAGTGAAAAACTGAGATCTTCTACAAACAGCTAGAAAGAAACTGAAATCTCCTGTCAATATGTGAGTGAGCCATCCTGGAAGTGGGTTCTCCAGCTCCAGTGAAGCCTTCCTGTATCATCAGCCCTGCCCACATTTGTCAGACCCACAGATCCACCACTGAACAATTTCTGAGTTCCTGACCCAGAGAAGCTGTGTAAAATTGTAAAAATGTGCTGTGTTAAGACACAAAATTGTGGCATAATATGTTATGCAGCAATAGATCACAAATAGTGTCATATGGGACTACCCTCTCTCCAATGCCAGTGTGCTAATAAAACAATCAATTCTATGTATCTGGTCTCTCTGCATACAATTTAATTTCCATTTGAAAATGTTTTAGAATTCTGACATTTTATCCCTATACTTGATATTTACTAGATTTTGGCGATAGTGCTTAGTGATTCAGATGTTGGGCTTTGAAGTCAATAGACTTTAGTTTAAATCACAGCCCTGCCGCTCAATTACAAGAAGTACGACCTGAAGAACATGTGCCTCAGTTTTCTTGTCTGAATCATGATTATACATAATATGAATCTAACGTAAAAGACTAATGTAAGGATTAACAGATAACTGAGAGGTTCCCCAGTCCCCTGTTTTCTCTTTATATACTGACTGAAAATCAGAGGGCCTGGACCTCTCCGTGAACCAGCCAGCAGCAGGTTTTGCAACCAGTTTTCAGCCCAGACCAAGGCCTTGAACATTCCCAGGTAGTGATAAAGGTATCTAGGTTGTTGTCCAAAACACTGGAAAAAACTGCCCCCAGCCCTGAACCAGACTTCTAAGCCTTCATATACTCTCCAAATCCCAAATACCTCGTCACAGACCTGCCTAGGTAGAACACCCCTTTCCTCTTGGTGGCCATCCTGAGGGTTTATGCCACACTTTGTAAGTTCCCCTAAGAAATGCTTTGGACTGACGGTATACATTGGCATTTAGTGCTTCTTTCTTTGGAATCACCAGACACATCACAGTTTGGTTTGGGGTGGTTCTTTGTGAGAATTCCTCTGCCATGGCTTTTTAGGGTGATTCTAGCCTTGAGTTTGATGGTACAAAACAATAATCTATGTAAAACACTTAGCACATTGCCAGTGCATTAAAAACTACTCTTTAAATGGTATTGATAATGACGGTATGATGGAAAAGGCAAAAATCACCTTGTTTTTAACCTGTAGGTAGACTTCTTATGAGGCAAAGATAGAATCTTTGCATCTCTATATTATTGTTGTCTCAGTTTGTTATCTGTTCTTTCTTCTTGAACAATCATACTTAGTTTTGCCTTTTTCCAGCTTCTTTATTGTTTTCCATAGCCCACAATAAAGTAGGTTTGTTGAAGGAATTGTCATGATAGAAGCTCATACTCTTGAGTCAATGAAGGCACAACTACAACAATAAATTTAATTTTGGTCATTATTTTTATATTCCTATTTATCGCTCTTTTTACAGTTAGGTGACTTGACATTAAAGAGATAATGAGATGCATAAATTGTTCCAATAGTCAACTCTTTGCGGAGATGTGCAACTCTACCTTTGGCAAAGTATTGGAAAATCTTGTGAGGTTAGTTAAATCCCCATCACAGGACTAATTTAAAAAGCTATGTAGAGTTAGTTTCTTTAAAGAAGATTGGACTATGTTTTAATCCCATGGTTAAATATGATTTTGGTATTCCTTTCCCCCCAAATTTCACAAATGAGAAAAGACAAGTATTTGTGACTTTGCTGCCTCTCCTGTCCTCAATTGTATCATCTTTAAAGTAAATAGGTTGAATTAAATCACCTATAAAGTAATTCTTACAGATTTCTACTCATTCTCCAAAAAGAAAACCACAAGGCCACTCTCTCCCACCCTTTGCCTCCAGAAGCTACACAGAAAAAAACAAAACAAAACAAAACAAAGAAAACAAGAAAGGCTTGGCTGAATCTTCTTTGTTTCCACAGGAATATCTACAGTTAGAGGTGAGCCCTACACAGCCATTCCCATCTCCCCAGACTGTCTTGGGTTAGTAATTTATGAGCACTTTACTAGATGGTTCTTGAAAGATCTAAACTCTTTCCTAGGATGTCTTTTGTCACAAGAGCAGTAGTAGGTGCAATCACAACTAATAACAACACCAGGCTCACTGTATGCTGGGCACTGTTTAACCATGTGTGGCCTCCATGATTCCTCACCCCACACCTATTAGCTGCCATTATCCCCATTTTGCAGGGTTGCCTGGTGTCTCACTAAGGATTCTTTACCTTGTCCCCTGCCAGATAGGGGGGACTGTTCTTATTCTGTTCACAGTGCCATGGCCTAAGTAAGTGAGTCATCAACATGTCGTCTTCATATCAGTAACAGTAGAGCTGAACTTTTAGAAGTACAGCTCTGCAAACTCAGAACTAAAACAATATCCTTTCATAGCAACAGATTAAATGTGTGGTCTAGAAGTCCATTCCAAGAGGTATAAACACTTTGGTCAGAAGTTGTAAAATCCAGTACTCTACTCCCCACCTATCACCCCCACTACACATCCAGATACTGTATGCACACATGAGGCATTCACTACTGCCATTGCATAACATGATATACGAAATGGGAAATGCATTTAATGGCTTTTTGAGAAAACCAAGTAACCACACCAAAAGACAACCAGATGGGTGAATCTGTTTATAGAACAAAGGCAGCAAAATAATAGACAGGAGTTTGAAAAGAATAGGAGTCTGGCTGAGAAACAAAAACCCATCTGTCATTCTAGATAGTAAGAAAGGACAGTGGTGCCCAGGTATGTGTTTCTTGTGACTATTTGATTTGTCTAATTAAGGTCATTAGTATTCCTTAGGATGTTTCCCTGGAAACAATGTCTAAGGTCCACAAGTGGTTCCAACTGGTATACAACTGGTTAAACACAGAACAAAAAGCTTCAAAGGCTTCAGAGTAGAACTCAAAGGCCAAACGTTCTCTCTAACCTCTGAAAGAGAGAATGTTCTTAAATACAAGTGCATATGATTTATGTAGGTAGGGACTGAGAAATAAAATGTTAATTTGCATATGTGTTTTTCATCACATACTGAATAGATGTGTGTACTTGAACATGGCACATGATTATGCACATTCACATATTATACAGGCATGGTTGCATACTCAAAACCCCGAAATCAGCACTTATGGGAAATTTAAAGGATTTCCAAGGGTAATTTCGAGCTTACTTGCTTTTTCCTTTAAGTTGTGTCTTAGCCCAGCCAGTGAGCAGCCTGTGACTCCACTGTGAATTAAAGCAGCCCTCTAGGGAGCAAGAAGGCCCACTGGATGAATGTCTTCTCGTCCCAAGAATTAGTCCAGATCTGATGTTAACAAGGTGGGGGGAAGTCTTTCTCTGTCAGATACTGGAATTCATCAGAAATAGAGAAGAAAGTGAGGTCAGAGTGGTCCAGGAGTGTACTTGGCCATTTTCTTAGGCCTTATCCAGAATTGCGTGGAGGCTGCTCTAGTCACACTAAGACAGTTGGGAGAAAATCCAGGTGAGAAGACCTTTCCACTAGAAGAACATATTCCAAAGACAGTGAGACAGTGTTTTGTGAGCTATATTAAAAGTGAGTTGTGTTGAGTTAGAAATGGTTTTCTTGCTGGTAAGTTTGCTTCCCTAGCTACTAAGACCATACAGAAAGGGTGGTTCGCCAGAATTTGCCAGAAAAATCCCCTGCACCTATTTCTGCTCTTAGAGGCTGTGTGCGTGGTAATACACAGAGACCAACTTAGGTCTTATGGAAGAGGGTATGTGTTTTCAGGGACTGAAACAGTAGCTCATTGAAGTCGGGCAAGCAGGTGCTTGCTTGAAGAATGTGAAACCATCTTCTCAAAAGAGTCCTGGGAGGTTTTTATTTAAATGTTTTAGCAAAATAAACTGTTACTTGGAAAGCGTGTTGTCATAAATATAAGAAGGGTCCGCAGGTCTGAAATCTATCTGGCCGATTTCTCCTTCCTTTGTAATCCCCCTAAGCCCAGATGCTCCTCCAGGACAGCAGACATCCTGCACCCTTCATCACCTGTGGCTGCTGGTGGCAAACAGCCAAGGTTCTGTGCTTCCAGTAAACAGCCTTTCTGGATTAATGATTCCTGACCTCCCAGAGACTGTGAATTCAGTTTATTTTGAGCAGAGAGAGAACTATTTGGACCAGAGAGGCTCATTACATGATATACGGGCTCATCTACAGACAGCAAAGAATGTTGTTGGCCTGGTTTAATGAAGTGTTATGGAGACTCCAAAGAGGCCTATTCTGGATTTGCCTTATAGACTTTTGAGTTGAATTTATAAACAAAAGTCATTACTTCGGGATTCATTAATTCTGAATTTGTATTAATAACAACCTCTCTATAATTTTATCCTTGTTTTGTTTTTAAAAGATTTTTATTAAGCAAATATATAAGGTAAACAATATAATGAAATATTTACTAGCTTTTGAGTATTAAGGGTTTTAGATGCAACTATTTATAAACAGCATTATTAGTAATACAAATCATAATTCTTTGATCCATTCATTATAAATCACTTTTAGTTATTTAGTTAAGGAAGATTCTTCCTAAATAATTTTGCTAGCTTCTCTACAGTTACCAACAGTAATAATTAAACTATGTAATCATTGATTCAATAATTCAATTAACAATTGCATTTTTCCAGTCCCTACTGTTTAGTTGTTACAGACTTAACAAGGATTTATTTTGTACTTATTATGTGCCAGACCCTTCTTCATATACTGAAAGCAGTAACAGAGAACAAAGGAGAAAAAAAAGAAAAGGGAAAAAAAATCTCTGCCCTCGTGATGCTTATATTGTCATAGATGTTGTAATGAAAACAATAAACAAGTTACACACGATCCCTGCCTGCACAGAGTTTAGCTTCTGGTAGGAATGGAGGGCAATAAACCAAGACAACAATTTTATGATGATAACTGGGTAACAAAATCGAACATAAAATACAGGGTGATGGAATAGGACGTGGTCATTCTGAGCCCAACTTTAGGGGTCAGGGAGAGTCTATGAGGAAATAATAATAAGTTAAAATATGAAGGATAAGAAGGAGCCAGACATTTGGAGTCAGGAGAAGGAACTAGTCTTTCAGACAGATGGATAATCCAAAGCAGGGAAGGGTTTGCTGCTGGAGGAAACTTCAGAAGCTACTGGCCCTGGAGGTGCAGGTGGGAGCAAGACCACGGGTGTCCTTGTGGACTACAGTGAGAGGGTGGGCTTTACCCTAAGTGAAATGGAAATAGGTTTAAGAGAGAAAGTGGCAGCAGTGATTTGTAAAAACTCCTTCTGACCACTGGAGAGTGCACTGCAGAGGAGTTGAGGAGTAGAGAGGAGATTGAGCCATGGAAGAATGGGTAGGATTTGGCCCACATGGCAAGCTTAGAGATGGGGAGTAGGGAACGGACTTGGGATGCACTTTGGAGGTTGATCTAAGAGCATTATTAAAGAATGGGGTGGAGACAGGCACAGCCCATGGAGGAACCAAGTCTAAATTAAAGGAAGTGCCACACATTAAAATGGAAAGGTCTGGGTAGAAATGAAGTTGATTTGCAGGAAGGGAACATTGGCATGAAAAGATGAATCCCTTCTGACGTGTTACCTCTGTGATGCTGATTGGACATTCACATGGAAACGTCAAGAAGCCTGTGAGATACATGAGTTGGGGGTTGTGGGGCACTGTCTTGGTGTGGGCATAAAGTTGGCAGCCATCAGGAAACAAAATGTTTAAAACTGGGGGCCAGAATGAGATCACTTTAGGGAAGAAAACAGATGATAAGGGATTAACTAGCCAATAAAACTTTGCCTTGTACTCAGTCTGTGTGAAGCACACTGCCTAGTCATTGTGGACAAACAAAGATGTAAAAGACGTTACTTTATCTGCAAGAGGTAGAGTCTGTGTCAAATTGTATATTATATTCATTTTTCATACATATTCTTTTTTTTGTGATAATTGACAAATTGACTTCCAAGTAAGTTGCATCATTTTTCCTCCTTCCCAAAATTTGGCTGAGGGGAGCAACACATAAAAATAATATAGTAAGGGCTCGGCACCTGTGGCACAGTGGTTATGGCACCAGCCACATACACCGAGGGTGGCGGGTTTGAACCCGCTCGGGCCAGCTAAACAACAATGACAACTGCAACAAAGAATAGCTGGGCTTTGTGGTGGGCACCTGTAGTCCCAGCTACTTGGCAGGCTGAGGCAACAGAATTGCTTAAGCCTAAGAGTTTGAGGTTGTTGTGAGCTGTGACACCATGGCACTCTACCGAGGGCGACATAGTGAGACTCTGTCTCAAAAAAAAAAAAAACCAATAATAATAATAACATAGTAAGGATCAAAAGAAGAGACAACTTATTAGTCCAGAGAGTACTTGCCATGGGCATTTTGTGATGATGATAGTAGTCTGGGGACCCTATACTGGGGGACTGGGCCAGGGCTTGGGGGATTATGATACTTCCCAAACTGGATAGTTTATATTTGTGTGCCCTTTTTCTCTAAAAGAGTCAATTGTCAAATTCTCAAAGATTTTCATGAATCGTAAAAAGATTAGAAGCATTGCCATGGAAGATAAATTTAAGCTGGGTGATAAAGGATTGGTTAAATTACAAAAGATACAGAGAAGGAGGAAGCATAATTTGAGAAATAAGAGAGTGAAAAGAAACTTCCAAAGATAAAAAAAAAAAAAATTCAAGGCCAAATGGAACAGGGGATTTATATAAAGCAACAAAGAAACTAAAACTGGAGAAGTAGGTGTGAACCGAGGTGGGGGACAACCTTCAGAGAAGACTGAACTCTCTCCAACACATCATGGGAGATTATCGGATTCAATTCAATCAAAAAATATTGAGCACTTGATAAATATAAAGCAGTGTAAGTTTCCCTGGTGGGAAAGAAGAGGTGGAGATACACATGTGGGGGCAGAAGGGTTAAAATTCCCATGTAGCATAACACTAGCTGGAAATCATTAACATTTATTCTGTGCGTATCGTGGGCCCCTATGCTAGGTACTGTAAATGGATTCTCTCATTTAATCCTCTCAATGAATTACCTGTTCTTGCTTTTGTGGCTAAGAATAGCAGAGTCACTATGAAACTTAGGTAGGGTGGCACTGCGCACACTCTGAAGTTGGCCGTGGCCCCTTGTTTCTCACACCAAGGGAACTGATACCTCTGGAAACACCTGCAGTTTACCAAGGGTATGTGAAATGACAAAATAAACATTGCATATTTTTATAAACTGTCAATATTATGCTAAGACTTGAAATACATATATATAATAGGAAAATAGACATGGTTATAAAAAATCACATTAATTTTTAATGAGTATATTGTATAACATTTATTTAGAAAAGTGCATAACTGTAAGCATATAGCTTGACATATTTTCACAAAGTGAAGGTATCCATGTAACCAGCACCCACACGAAGAAATAGAACACCAGGGCACCAGAGCCTCTAATGCGCCCCTTTCACTGTCGCCAGTATTAACCACAATCTTGACTTCCAATACCAATAATTAGCTTGTCCTATTTAGAGTTTTACATAAATAGAATCATGTTATGTGTTCTTTTGCAGCAGGCTTCTTTTTCCTAAGGCTATGTTTGTGAGATTCATCCATGTTTAATTGCATGTGATAATAGTTTGTTAAATTCACATTAATTTTTAAGGTGAAGTATAATGCCACAATGAAATTATTTGCTTTCTGGGAAGCATGTCCCAATTCTTTGAGAATACAATTTAGTCTCCTCTTCCCTTCTGGTCACTCTGATGACAAAATTTTTAACAACACGGGTGGCGCCTGTGGCTCAAAGGAGTAGGGCGCCAGCCCCATATACCGGAGGTGGCGGGTTCAAACCCAGCCCCGGCCAAAAAAACTGCCAAAAAAAAAAAATTTTTTTTAACAACACAAGAACAAGCACTGATTTAAGGTCAGGATAAATGGCGTCTAGTCCTCCTCCACTACTTAACAGCTGAGTGACCCTGGGCAAGTTACTTCTCTAAACTGCAGCTTCTACTTTGACAGCTTGAGAAAGTTAAGCTAAAAGATCTCTTTAGTCTACTCCATTATGAGTTGTCTTTGCTTCAATTCTAAGATGAAAGATTTAATATAAGGAAAGTGTATAAAGGAAGTGACATTTTTCCAAAATAAATTTATTTTTCCAATTATAAAAGAAAAACGTATTTGTTGTCACAATTCAAACAACACCAAGCTACCTAAAGGCAAAGACAATAATATACCTATTCTTTTGTTCAGTCTTAGCTTCCCACATTTACAAAAGCAAGGTTAATTTGGTATTTGTAGTTTGATAATATTTTCTATGCTAATATAATTATATGTTCACTTCGATAGGTGTTCTTGATGTCAGGTTTGAAATGAAATCATACTAATACATTTTATTCTTCAATTTTTCATAGAAATCCTTTCAAGCGTAGATTATCAGTTTCTGTTCATTTGAATTGATCAACGTGGCATAGCATGCATACCCTGTGACCAGTCATTCCTCTACTAATTGAAATCTATGTGCTTTCCAATTTTGTGTTATCATAATACACTATAACAAACTTCTCTGCACATATAGTATTACCAGTAAACCCTCATTTTCTTACTCTGAATGAGTAATATAGGAATGGTCAGAATGTTTTCTAAAATATCACTCTAGTTTGCATCTTAGTACTTGAGGTTCGTAAAGATTTGAATGTGAGATTTGAAGCAGGGCGAGACAAAAGATCTTAAACAATTTTCAAATTATTCCAAATATTTGTGGGAAATAGAAACCTGAAAAGTAAAATATTGAGATCTTTATAGGCTCGTGTTGGAAACGGCTAAAGTCTGAATCAGACATGTAAGGAAAATAAACATTTTTCAAAGTAAATAAAAATGGAAACATATTTTTAGCTAGCTTCCAAAGTGCAATAACAAGAATTAAAAGGCTAAAAAAACAAAAAGAAAAGAAAGAAAGAAAAATTTCTAAAATCACAGAAATAAGTCATTTACGTGATTCTCTAGATAGGTAGCTGAGCTGAGTGGTTAATTAAATTGTGTTTCAGCACAAACCTGGAAAAACGTACAGTAACTTGTCAAAACTAATGAGGCAACTTTTTAGTTCTGCCCTCTCCGACGCCTGGAGGGGCCCTGGGCTACTCCCTTTCTGGGCCCTAGATCATGCACCCTAGAATAACAGATGGGGGTCTTGGGGAAGATGAACCAAGATTTAGAGTAGGTCATGTGAATTGGTCAATATTATACAGAGAAAGATTTGTTTGTTATGTTGATGTTTCACTTTGAGGCTGTTTCACTTTGAGGGATAATTTCCTTTTATCCCTTAAGATCTGAAACACCAAACCTTCACAAAGTCCTTAAAAGAAAGCCAGGTGGAAACTATTGTCTGGGGCAATGAGTCAGGTGCCAAGAGGAAGAAGAGGGAGAGGGCATGAGCAAAGGGAGGGCAAAATCCTCAGAAACACTTCGCAGGGAAGAAAGAGAGAGAGAGATACCAGAGAGGAGCGACTCTTTGATATACAGCTTGACTCAAGGGGAAAAGTGAAAAACTTTTTGCATCACCTCTGTCCTCTGTGTGCAGGCTTGAGTGGCTGTTAGTAATATTTTATTTCTGGTGGTGAACTCTTGCTTCCCGTCCTTCCAAGTTTTAAGGGCATTGCTGAGGGGTTGCATTTACAATGTGCATGGCATGATTTGACATAACGTGCTCTTCTTCACACTAGAAGAGAGAGCTACTTATTCATCCTCATGGTACATGTTGTTTTTCTATTCACAGGGATAGTTTTACACTAATCCTACCACTCCATTTCCTTGGACTCCATGGTGACCAACTGGTCCTGTGTGCAAGCAGCTGGTTGAGGCTATGAAATAGCTAATTGGCCAGCAGTGACATGACCCTGTGACCTCCACCTTTTAGACAGAATGTTCAATCATCAACCAAGCATGGGTTCCAGTCACTCAGAACTGGGTTTCAAGAGGGGCTCCAGCACTTATTAATTCCAAAAGTCATGTAGGGCACATGTCTTCATTCAGCTTCCATTTTTATAGTCTATAGAATGGGAATAAGTAGTTATTCTCACATGGCACATTGGAGAGGACTGATGAGCAAAAGTATGTAAAAGATTTAAGTCAATATCTAAATAACTAAATTTTGGCATCCTCAGCAAAAAAAGATACTATGGTGCCTTTCCATCAGATGGAATTCATATGTGTGCCTACCTGAGCCAGGAAGAGAAACAGCTGGCTACCCTCTGGGTGTTAAACATTGGCCAGAAGAAAAGCCTCCTTCACATCAGTGTGTGCAAATAGTTGTGCCAGTGTCTATGGAGAACTTTAAGGGAATCGAAAAATAATACCATTAACCGATCACCCCCGAGAAGCCTGAGTATGTCTGTGTTTTGTGATTCCTTTATATCTGGTCTAGCGGGCTACCTTTAATAAATTTTTCTTCCTTTCGAATGACATGTTTATGTATTATATTATTCTGGTGTCAGACACCTAAATATAATCTTACCCTGTTACCAAGTGGTGGATATTCTGACCTTCGTTCTTTTACATACTGTCATCTCACAAGGCTTTCAGGGAATGCTCAGAAACTCTCTGTAGAGACAAAAATACTGACACTGAGTCATTTCCTTTGTTACTCTTTGAATTCCCATATAAAGTTATCAACCAAGTATACCTTGCTTGGTCTAGCAAGTGTGTCTGCTTAACATGGTTTAGTGCTGGTGACATAGTCACTTTTAATTGCTCAAGAGTTGAGATCAGGCAGGCAATCCCTGAGCTCATCTGTAAAAAAAAAAAAATGACTGTAGTCATTTTAGGGAATAAAAGCCTATGGCTAACAAATAACTGCCAGTTATTGCAACAGAATTGAGAGCATCTATTTTCATAATAATGTACACTGCCCCAGAACTCTGAAAATGCTAGAGGGTAAGCAGTTTGAGGTTTTTAATCATCTTACTTTAGCCTATAATTGGTTATTGTTTTTCCATATATGGAGTTTCTTAGATTTTCTTTTGAGTCTGTCCTAATCCACATGTTTGGCTTGTTTGATTTTTAAAGAGAATTTGTGGTTTGAATTAAACCCGACTATTTGGAAATTGACTTTATTTGAAAAAGATTTCCCTTGAAATTTTTTCCTACACTGGCATTCATTTAGATAGGAAGCTGTAAAGGAGCCACACAGATACTCTGAAGGTAAGTACCTCTTTTAGAATAACCTGTTCTTTTTGCCTCTTGGGGAGCTTTGGCTAGGGCTACGTTCTCTGGAGGAAGCAAGACTCTGTAGATTTTCAGAACTTTGTGTATTAAGCTGTTATATTTTAATCTGCACCCAGGGCGTCTGACCTCCCAGCTTTGTAGTTTGCCAACTGGAGGGAGAAACTCTGCTCAGTTGTTATGACAGACAGGGCCATATGAAGAGTGCTGGAAAAATTCCTCCTTAGCCTTTAATTGCCGTGATGGGCAGAAACTCTGCCTCCTATTCAGCCACAGAGTATGATGCCTCAGAGTGCTCGAGGTGGTTTTCAGGGCTTATCCTCTAGGGCACGGTCAGTCTCAAAACAGAATTAAAATGGGGCACTGAAAATACTCTGCTTCCCTGAAGGAGCCAATTATATTTTATTTCATCTTATTTATAGGACCAAGATCCTTAACCCCTGAGTACAAAATGTGTACACAGGTTGATAACATGAAAATACAACAAAAGAAAACAGAAAGCCACAGTTATGTGGTTTTTGTGTGGTTATTCAAATAAACTAAAATGTCTGATGCTCCTTCTGAGAATCTGGGAGCTGTATAGAGTACTCAAGTGTGGAAGTCAGCAGGACGGTGCAGCATAATAGTTATGGTCCAAGCTTTAGAGCCAGACTTCCTGAGTTTGAAGTCTGTATCCTAATTCCTTAATATCTCTGCATCTCACCTTTCGTGTCTATTAAATCAGATGAGAACAATAATTATACCTAATCCATTAGCTTGCTTTGAGGACTAAATAAGTTAATATACACACATTAAAAAGTGTTTCAAGTAGTTAATGGCATGTTGTAAACACCATATGAGTAAGTCTTGGTTGTTATTAGGAATCTAAGCTTTTGTGCCATTAAACATGGTCCTCCATAATTGAAAAGTTGATTGCAAATTTAGCAAATTCTCCCTCTCTCCTAGCTCTTTCATTCTCTTCCTCTCTTTGTTTCTTTCCTTTTCCTTTTCTCTTTTTCTCTTCACGTAGATCTCTAGCTTTGTGTCCACACTGTGATTCTGGATACTTTCAGTCCTTCCCTAGGTTATACTTTTAATGGCGTGGTATGGGCAGAAGGGAGTTGCTGTGTGGAGAATGGCAAGGCTGTGCTGTCCACATCCCAAGTCAGAGAAGCAGACGGTTCAGTTGTTAGGGGCTCCCACTCTATACCTACCCACATGCCTGTACTGAGGAAGGAACATTTTTCTATGTGGGGGCGGCATTCCTGTTGGAAGGGGATGCTTGATGATGTTATTTTTGTTCCCTACAAATGTGGATGTTTAAAATAGTGCTTTATTCAGTCGGCATAAGTGACACATAGACTATGTATAGTGGTGGAATTGGGCCTGGCAGGTGATAAGATCTCACTAAAATCAAGAGTTGTTCTCTGCTGATAGTACCCAAGGAATCTGTCTGAGCATGGCCAGCACAGACCCCTGTCTTGCTTTGCCTGGCAAATTTTCTTGTACAACCACTGAATTCTCTGAAATGGATACACCTCAGAGCTAGCGCACTGGGATTTTGGCTTCGTTTCTATGGGGCGTGCCAATAGGTCATATTTCCTCTGGGAACCTCCCTCCGAGCCGCACTGTACTCTTGAGGGGTAAGTGTGTTCGTTGCTCTTTCTCTTTTTGACTTGGTGCCCTGCGGGGCCTGGAATGTAGCCAGAGTCACCAAATCATGAGTCTGCTGTCAGGCTATATTTAATTGGTGGTTTATTGTTTTCCGCGGTTTTACAAGTTTAGGGAACTTTGTTGAGATTGATGAGATAGAGGGATTTGAAGTAGTGTCCAATTTGGCCCCGTGTGCTCCTTTTCAGTGACTGTAATTAAATGGTCATTTGAATTGTTAAGTTTTAGGTCTTAAAAAAACTGCCCTTTTATACTTTTCATCAACACAGTAAGGATTCTAGAAGAGATTCTTCCTATTTTGAAAAAAAAATGTTACATTGCATAGAATGTAACTTTGGAGAAAGAGGGACAGAATATTCTATTCCTGTGAAAAATGTTATTACCTAAACTTATCTGATTTGGCTCCCCAAAGAGAAAGAAATGCATATTTTGAGGCAAATATAAAGCTACCAATTATGTGCAAGGGAGATTTTAAAATATTTCCAGAGTGCCCTTAGTTGATTTGAAATGCAGTGCAAAATTTGAATTTTATTTAAGAACAAGGGAGAAAAAAAATCCATTTAATCAGAGACTTGAGAATGAAAGATGGCAGTAAGGAAGGAATCATTTTCAGACTCGCTAGACATCTCTATAATAGATTACATAGAACATTTGGTTGATTTGAATTAGAACCCACATGCCTCTTCCACCCCAACCTTCTCTTTTCAGCTCTTTAGAGCCTCTTCTCTCTACCCTGGAGTGTGGTTTCAGGATGACTAGGGAATGGACACTAAAAATATTTCTGGAATGACGTGACCCTCTCTCGCCCCATCCAGGAAAGACACCGGACTTCACGAGAAACAGCACATGCTTTCCTTTCATTTCTGGGAGTCCCAGGGTCAGTCTACAGATGCTGCTCCTTCCGTGGCCGATGGCATTCAGGCTGCTAACTGCCAACACCGCCAGGCAGACAACTGGACAGGACAGCTCAGCTGCGGGACGCTGGCCACAATCTCGGCCAGAGCCCCTCAGCCACCGACCACCTCTGCTGCAGCCCCATCCAGGACCTTTCCCACCTCCCTCAGGCTCGCTGCGTCCCCGCCACAGGGGCTGAAGAATTGGGAGGTAGTGGCTGCAGTGGCAGTGGTGCCTACAGCCTTGGGGCCAGCCTTAGCACGGGGGACCCTGCTTCGGGCAACTCTGAAGCCCCTCTGGGGCCAGAGAGGGACCCCGGACATCCCCAGTGCTCACCGGTGCCTCTTCCTGACGCTGCAACCTGGACGAGGGCTCAAAATGGAAACCACCACTCTTGAGCTGGATTCGCAGGCCAGAGCAGAGGAGGTGGAAGAGCAGAGCTCAAGACAGCCAGTGAGCAGAGCTCAAGACAGCCAGGAGCTCCAGCAGCAGCTGCGGCTGCCTGCCAAGCCTTCAGCTCCTTCCCAGCTAGAGGCGAAGTATGTGGAGATGTGCACTTCAGCGCAAGTCCAGAGGGAGAGTCCCAGCACCATGAAACTTACCCTGGGGCCCAGCCCCAGGGATGGGAATGCCTCTGGGAGCCCGAAGGAGAAAGCCCAAGATGAACCCAGCAGTCAGGAATGCAAGGTTTCAACCCCCCTGAAGAGTCCTGCGTCCTCCAGTCTCTCCAGATCCCAGCTCTCTGCCACTGGTGAGGGTGGCACCTTCTCACCCTCCTCATCCCCCTCTCCTGTGGACAAAGCAGAAGAGGATGGCCGTTCCAAAATGGAAGATTCTACCACCTCGACTGGGGGTCTGGCCACTTCCTCTTCATCCTTAGGCTTTGAGAGCGAAAGCGGTGAGAGTGAGGGTTGCCAGCCCAGGGGAGGGGAAAAGGGGAGGAAATCGGAAGGAGGAGGAAATGGCACAGAGTGCAGGGACATTATTGCCAAGTCCCAGGGCAGCAGGGACCCCCCCAAAGACCAAGAGCCTCACTACATCACCACTCATGAGATCCAGCTGAGTGAAGTGGAACAGGACATGGACTTCGACGTGGGGCTGGCTTCCCACTGGGATTTCGAGGACAACAACGTGATCTACTCGTTTGTGGACTATGCTTCCTTTGGTGGCAGCGATGAGACCCCGGGGGATGTCACCACCCCGACTGAAGAAGATGACGACAACAGCTGCTACCTCAGCACCACTCCCAGCACCAACGCCACCAGGACACCGAGCCCCACCAGCAGTGACTTGGCCCGTCCCGACGCTGGGCGCAGAGATCGTGACACCAGCAGCACCGAAGTGTGCAGCGGCCCCTCTGATGGCGGCCCCACGCCCCCACCCACTGGGCCTGGCACTGCCCCGGTGAGCGAGCCCGTGCCCGAATCCCTGGGGGCAGCTTCAGGGGCAGCAGCCGCCGCCGCCAGCAGCTGTGGGAGTGCAAGCCAGATCCTCCTATCAATCAAACCGACTTCCCGGGCTATAAATGAGCCTAGCAACGTGCGTGCAAAGCAAAACATTATTTATTCTGCCAAGCATGAGGGCGACATGAGCCTCCGCGTCTCTACAGCTGCTGAACACAATTCAAGTTCACTGAAGCAAATCCCGTCTGCAGCCGTGGCTCAGGACCATGCAAAGAAGTTCATCGCGGTCCCTGCTCGCCTGCAAACCAGGTGCGGGGCCATCCGGGCAAAGGAGCTGGTGGACTACTCCAGCGGAGCCTCCAGTGCGGTGAGCGAACTGGACGAGGCGGACAAAGAGGTGCGTAACCTGACCTCCCGGGCCTTCCGCAGCCTAGCCTACCCCTACTTTGAGGCCCTGAACATCAACTCCCGGGAGTCCTCCACCACGCTCTCTGAAGTGGGCTTTGGCCGCTGGTCAACATTCCTGGACTTAAAATGTGGGGGTGTTGGAGCCAGGGTGGAACAAAGCCTCCTCCGGAGCAGCGGGTCCTCGGTGGCCGCAGGTCTGAGGAAGGGCGGCGGGGCCAGAGCCGCTGCAGAACAGCTCTACATCCAGTCCAAGAAGTCCCAGACCAAGGCCTTGGAGTTCGTGGTCAGCAAAGTCGAGGGGGAAATCAAACACGTGGAGACACCCCTGTGTTTCCAGAAGCAGGTGCAGAGGGGCTCCCGCGTCGTCACCCTTCTCGAGCCCCTGAGTTTACGCAGTGAGAGCAAAGCCAGCTCAGCCACTGGGACTTGCAGGGCCACCAAAGGCTCCAGCAAGGGTCCGGGGTCTGTGTACACAGACGACGGCTCAGAGACCTCCGAAAGCAGCAAGCCTGCCTCCGGTGCAGACGGCCCCCGGAAGTCCAAGTTCGCTTCCAGTCTGCTCAAAAATGTTATTTCCAAGAAGATGCAGCGGGAGCACGAGTTCAAAATGGAGAGGGGGGAGGTCACCGACACTTCCCAGCACAAGCTGCCCCGCACCTCCAGGGAGCCGGAATCCTCCCCCAGGGCTGAGAAGCAGCGGGAGAGGGGCCTGCAGAGGCAGAGCTCCCACCACTCGGAGGCCGGCTCTGACTACACGGTGGTCAGCGTGTCTGATGCCGGCGGGGAAAGGTCCGCGGCAGGGTCTAAATCCCCGGTTTTCAAAGCCTGTACCCCTCGAGAGAGCACTGCAGGCTCCGGCCGGAATTTCTCCGAGGTACGCACAGAAGTGTGTGAAATTAAAAAGAGCGCCTCGGAGACGGTCAAGGGCATCTTCCTGCGCAGTCAGAACAGCGCCTTCCGCTCGTGGAAGGAGAAGGAGGCAGAGAAGCGGCAGGAGCAAGCGTTGGTCGGAAAGCTGAAGCTCCCCAAAGGAGCAGATTGGAGGGCTGATCTCGGGGAGATCTCTGCCAGCAAGGCGACCATCATGTCTCGCCTGTTTGTCCCCAACATCCAGCAGACACCCAAAGAAAAGCAGCCCGGGAAGCAGGCCACCAAGTACCCCGCGGCCCTGGCCACCTCCACGGCTGTGATTAGGCCCAAGGCTCCTGAAATCAAGATCCGGCTGGGCAGCGTGCAGCAGCCAAGCTCTGACTTCAACATTGCCAAGCTGCTCACGCCCAAGCTGGCCAGTGGCAGTGCCTCCAACCTCTTCAAGACCGCTGAGGACAGCAGCAGGGCGCAGCAGAAACTCTTCCGTGGGGACAACCTGGAAAAAGTGCCCCATTTTCAGGTGAGAGATATCAGGGACAAGTCCAAGGCTCAAGGCCCCCTGCACCAGGTGAGAGACGTGAGGAAACTCATCAAGGGGTCAGGGGACAGCAGTGACAAGGGCAGTGTCACTCCAGAGCAGGGGCTGACAGGGCCCAAACCCAGGCAGCTGGCTGCTGCAGCTGCTGGGTCCAGGTCCCTGTCTCCCTTGGTGATTATGTGCCAGGCGGTGGTGAACCAGAGGGAGAACAGCATGGACCAGGAGCCAAGAGACAGCGCGGGCAAAAGTGGCAGCAGCAACGTGTTCAATCCCTCCCCAGAAGGGACGGTTTTGGTTCACAGGGCATCTGGCAGGCTGCCTGTGGCCACTATTGCCCCGAATAAGCCTGAGCAGGGCTCATACTTGCCTGTACTGAAGATCGTTTCCAAAGCTTCTGCCCAGAAGACCCCAGAGAAACTGAAGGAGGAGGAAATCAAGGAGGAAGGCAGAGCCCCCAAGCCAGCCCCAAATGCTCTGGAGAAGCTGACAGCTGCGGTGCGGTCCATGGAAGAGCTGTACAGCTTCAACAGGAACGAGTGGAAGCGCAAAAGCGACCCCCTGCCCATGATGACCGACAGCCACGTCCTGTCGCTCATTGCCAGCGAGGAGAGGGAAGGGGTGCTGGGTGCTGAGGGAGGCCACGACAAGGTGGTCAAACAGATGGGTGAGGTGGGCCCAGGGCACAAAGGAGATGCGGTCTTTCGAGGGGCCCCCCTAGAACGTCTGCAGCGGAGAAACTCCAACCCCAGCTCTGAGAGTGTATCTGCCAGGGCAGCTGCCTTCGAGAACTTGGCCAGACAGAGGCCCCGATCTCTCTACATCCCCCCAGCCCACAAGGATGTGGAGAGAGCCCAACCCCTGCAGCCCCTCCCCCCACTGCCCAGCAACCGGAACGTGTTCACGGTGAACGCCAGCAGCGCCCAGAAAACTGGAGGCGTAGCCGGTAAGTTCCCACAAGGGCCTTCTCCAGAGAGTCCTTCAGCGGCCAAGGGCATCAAATCGCAGGGACTTCGGTCCCTCAAGATCTCTCCGGCCACCCGGGCACTTCCTGATGAGGTGACCAACAGGAAAAGTGGCAACAATTTGGAGAAGAGTAACAGTGACTGTGAGAATTACCTGACCATCCCTCTCAAGGGAAGCTCTGCGGCCGGGGTGCGGCCTGGGGCTGCGAGGGAGGCCCCCCTCACCTCCTCAGCTGCCACTCTCTGCAGTTTACCCCCACTGAGCGCCCGCAGTCAGGTGCCCAGTAGCCCCAAAGGCTCTCAGGTCAGTGGAAGCAGCCGGCCAGCTTGGCGCACCAAACCTGACAACATGCGGGAGACAGGAGCTGCCCCTGCAGGGCTGCAGAGTCCTGAGCATCCCCCCACGGCCATCTACCACCAGCAGCCACTGCCCTTCACCCTACAGGGGGCCCAGGCCCAGGTCCTCTGCTTCTCCCCGCCTGGCATGCCTGCCCCAGCTCCTGCAGGCCCAGCTTCGGTCACCACTGACCCCTTCCAGCAGCCAAAGCCTCAGCAGACACAGCGCAAGATGCTCCTGGATGTCACGACTGGCCAGTACTATCTGGTGGACACACCGGTGCAGCCCCTGACGCGGAGACTGTTTGACCCTGAGACGGGGCAGTACGTGGATGTGCCCATGACCCCCCAGCAGCAGGCCGTGGCCCCCATGTCCTTCCCTGTGCCTCCCTTGGCCCTGAGTCCTGGGGCCTACGGACCCACCTACATGATCTACCCCGGGTTTCTGCCCACGGTGCTGCCCACCAATGCCCTGCAGTCCACACCAACTGCTCACACTCCAGGGGGCAGTGAGCTCTCCCCCATGGCGGCAGAGCACCCCAGCAAAGAGGCCCCATACTTCATGGCTTCTGGACAGTCTCCCACCTCCTCTTCTTCCTCAGCCCCAGTGGCCACATCCCAGCTTGTGGGGGCCAAGGGCTTCGCCCAGCTACATAGCAAGCCGGTCATCAGCATCACTTCCCAGCCCCTGGGACCGCGGCTCATTGCTCCCCCATCCTTCGATGGCACCACCATGAGCTTTGTGGTGGAGCACAGATGATGTGCACAGTCCCAGGAGAGGAGATCAAAGCAGGGGCTGGTAAGTACATTTTACTCTGACTTTAAGAGATTAAGAATCATCCTGTTTCTTTGCCTTTGACGTGGGAGATTTGCAACCGAGAAGTCTGGTTCTAGATATGGGCAGTTTAAAACAGTAGAATCCAACCCAGCCAGAATATGAAAGGAGCTAATTTTCTTTCCAGGTAACCCCCTTTTCACATTCCTCAATACCTAAAGTCAGCCTTTCCTTTGACCTTTTCTAATTGCCTGTTTTTCCCCCTGGACAATGGGAGACAAGTGAACCTTGGGTTTGACCCTTCAGCGTTTGGTAAAGGCTGGCAGGACATACAAATGAACACCCAGTCTAGATTTTGTACAGTGAGCCTCACTCTTTGTTCCTGGAAGCCCCAGTAACAGAAGGCACCAAATATCCTGGGAGATCACTGGAATCCCCTTTAATCTTTTTGCTACCCAGAAGTAAAAACACTTAAAGACAGATGTTTTCTCATTAAGATGTTTTCTAGAGTTCACAGAAATGCTTCTTTTTCCTCTTCCTCTTAAAATTGCTTATACAAAGGTGCTGTATTTTTTAAGTTGTTGTTCTTCACTTTGCAGATGATTGGAACACATTTTCTTAGGCAAATGTAAGGTCTTCAATGGATTTTGCATACACACACACACACACACACACACACACACACACACGGTTTGATCTCTGCAAGGGGGCAGATGATTTTGGAGCTGCAGCTTCTCCTTGAATGGAGCTGCTGTGTTTAATCCAGTCTTGCTCAGACTGAATCCACCGTGCTTCACTGCCAGTGCTTTGTCGCCAGCAAAGCACTCATTTTCATATCTGTGTTCTCTATCTTCAGAACACAATCAACTTCCACACTGATTTCTATGTAAAGGAAACCCAAGAAAATAGATTCCTGACTCCTAAGGTTAACCCAAATCCACAGACCAGGAATCCCTGCTGTAAATACAATCCATGGAACTTGATAGCAAGAGAGAGCTTGACGTGCTGAAACCAGGACATTTCAGGTCAAACACATAAAGACAAGGCAAAGGCAGTCACAGATAGGAGCGCAAGAATATCCGAATGGTGGGGACAAACTTGTCCCACATACTCTTCTTCTCTTCAGATTGGGAAGGGTTGAGATCATAAAGGCTTCTAGGACGTTCACTCCCTGGTAAAATCATATACTGAACCCAAAAAAGGAGACAGAGAAAAGAGATAGTAGAAATAAGCCATTTATCTCTTCCCTGGTTTAAGTAAAAATGAACAAAGGAACACTGTTGCTTTGTGCGATAAAAGAACCTTCAGTTAGTAATTAGGATCATTGGATTATAAACTGACACCGATTGTCACCAGCTGTGTGATATTCAGCATGACAAACTCTCTGGCATTCATATGTCATCTCTAGTGGGGACAACATTTATCCCTTGACATGCAACCGAATGTCAGATGATTTAACAGTGTATTGCAAGCTATAAAAACTTTCTCAAATTAGGGGATTGTTACTGTATGTTATTACATTTATCATACTGTAAGTCAAGATTAGTCCCTGTTCAAAAATCCTGTGTCTTTCTCTAAGAATTCTGGTGAAAGCATAAGCTTCATTTTAGTTACAACCTATAAATAGATGCTCTGAACCCTAAGAGGCTACACCAGGCACTTTCTGATGATCACAAGTAAAGCGGGGGGTGGGGGGAGGAATTACAGATAAATAGTGCATCTGTTGTTTGATATAGGAAAAAAAGAAAACATTCAATTTGGACGGGAAGGAGACTCAAAATTAGAGAACTAGTTTTGCTGAAGGAAGATCCTCTCATAGGCAAAAGTGTTTTAATTTCCTGGACAGGTGGTATGTTTACCTAGGGCTATTTTAGGCCAGCTAATCCTGTGAGGCCTTTGTGCAAGCTGTGGAGGTACAGAGGCCAGGGGAAGAGAGGACAGAGCGGAGGGGGGAGGCCTGGTGCCCTCTTAGCAGCTGCCTCTGGCTTTTCTTCTGCCTGTTGAGTCTAGAGAGATTAGACTTGGACTTGTCTCCATCAAATACAGAGCTTTTCGTATTTGAGACTCAAATAGTGATTTTTAAACATTTTTCCATTTTTGAAAGCACAACCTTTATTTCAGTAAACCATCCCAAAGATAGACAGGAAAGCAAAGCAGGTTTCTTAATTTAAGAATAGTCTTAAATATGAACTAAATGTTAGTTTTTGTGTGCAGGCAAAAACTGACTTAGCCACAATCAAACAATGAATTAAAATCCTTCAAAATTCCTCTTTCTGAAAGTTCTATACCACTTGCTGAAGGAAAGTCAGATAGATTTTTAAAAAATCAAGAAGTGGGTAGTTCTTTTCCTTGTGTAAAAAGTTTGTTAAACACTTCAGACATTTCAACAAACCTCCTGGTGCTCATTTGGATGGTCAGCGTGGGGGAGCTTCAGCTCGGTGTTCCCTCGGCTGGCCAGATCGATTGCAGAGATTTGTGGTTTTGACATGGGGTAGTAAGAAGTCCCATAAATGATTTGATGGGGCCACAGCGTTTCACAGAGAAGAAAACTTCAGTTTTTCAAGTCCCGCTTACAAAGAAATGGTTTTGATTCCCCAGAGAGTGAGAGAGCTAGGACTCCTGGGCCATACCATGCTCCCTGCAGAGCGCTCTACCCAGGAGGTCTGGGGCAAAGGCAGCACGGCAGGGAAGGTGTGATGAGTTCTGAATGGCAAGGACGCCTGGGATCTGCTCCCTAGTGATGTCTGGCCATTAAGCATCTATGGTTCGTTGGCCTTTCTGGACATGTGTAAAATGAATGTTTGAACAAAGGGCACTGGTTCCCTCATTCACTTGACAAATGTGAATTATATGCCTATGCTCTCCAAGCCACGGTGTACTCTGTGGTGTAGCTGTGAACCCACTTGTAACCCCATATGGTCCCACCAGCCAGGAGCCAACACTCCAGCAGTTGGAGAGAGACGTATGCACACACAACTGCAAAACCAGTGTTCAAAAACTGTTGCAAGCTTTAAGATTCCTTCCAACTCAAATAATAAGTATTTCATCATCTATTTTTAGCACCATGTTGCAACAGGGAGCTTTACTTTTTTTCTTCCCTATGTCTATTTAACCATAACCAGCTACTATGGTCTGATTAGTCTGTTATGAATTTTGTTTTCTTTTTATTTTATAGGATGATTTTTCTCACTTCTCTTCATCCTGTGGTCAGTATTATTTCTCAAGCTTTGCTAACACAGCGACCTTTCTAAAAAGATAATTAATAATATTGTTTATTTGAACATTTGGTAATGCCATGAGTAGACAAGGCTGTTCACTGCCTGGCACCTAGTAGCCCAAAGGCCAGAGGGCCACGCAAGAACCCAGGTGCAAGACGCCAGTGTGCTGGGCACACCAGGTGCAAAACTTCACCACTTTCTCTTTTTTGTGTGTAAGGCTTTTTGTGTGTGTGTGTGTGTGTGTGTGTGTGTGTGTGTGTGTGTCTGTCTATTCTGGTTTTGCAAGTCTCTTCTCCACAGGCTCCTTGACAGCTTCTTGACGAGATGATTTCTGTTTTAGTTTCCCTTTGAGGCATGCGGCTGTATTTTTCTTTCTCCAACATTCTCTCTCAGGCTTTCTCCTGCCCACTCGCTTAGATGTTATATTTTAGTTTGGAAATTATAATTGAGACTTGGTGCTAAATACATTTACAAGGCCATAAAGATAAAATAACTATGTAATATTTATTTTAAAAAATTTTAATTGGTACCATGCCTGTTAATAGTGGATCCCAGCATGGGAGTGTTGTTATTACAGTAGAACCTTGATAGTTGACCTCCTTACATTCACCACCTCCTTAAGTTGACCTAATTTTCATAGACCTGACATGCACCACGTGAATGTATCAGTTCAGTGGGCCTAGTTCCCTATGTTGATGACCTCCATATGTTGAGCAGTTTCTTCCAGTGCCTTGGGTCAGCAACTTACAGAGGTTGTACTATAATTTGCAACATTTGTTGCAGAATCTCCATTTTTTCCCTAAACTGTTTCTTTGTTTCTCAGTGTGCCTCATGTTGTTCTTAGGCTGTTGGTCTCTCTTTCTTGCCTCAGAGTTGTTTCTGTGCCCCTGAATAGAGCCCCACACATCAGAACTGAAGCAGAAAGAAAAGGGGCTGGATTCAGGGAGAGCTATTTTCGTAGAGTGCTCTAGGGGGCTCTAGACCGATACTTTGGTCATGGAACCCAGTCCCCTTATATTAAAACTGCAAGAGGAAATTGAGGCTCAATGATGTTAAATGACCCCTCTTCAGTCACACTTTCTTTTCAGGGCAGAGCTGGGGCTCAGCACCTAAACACTCCATGTCAGGGCGCCGTGTTGCCGGGCTGAGTGCAGGGCCCTTCACAGGTGTGCTCTTTTTGCTATCCGTTTCTGCTCCTCTTTTCACCCTAAAGCCACTTTTCTTCAATGGACTTACTTCCTGTGTCTGTTCCACTAGGCCCTGTTTTTTCCCTTGCCATATGAGAATGTGTTTTTTGTTCTTTGCATTTTTTTTTGTTTTTGTTGCAATTTATTCTTTGTTGTGGTTTCTCATTTTCTATTGGTTTCAACTCGATTAAATTCGAGGAGCCACGCTGCTCCTTCCCTTTTTCTCGCTTTTTTTTTTTTTAGTTGGTTTTTATTACAGCTTCAAGGGCAGGGTGGATGCTGTCAGCTCCATCACCTGAACGCTCTCAAAGCTTTGTGCAGCTTTGGCAAGTGACTAGTGGGACAGGAATCTGGCTGCCCTTCCTGTCTTCTGCCAGCACAGGCTGAGTAGCCAGGCTGCAGGCTGCAAACTTGACATTTCATTTTCAGTTTATTCCATGATGGCTTTCCTGAATCAATTAGTTTATTTCTATTATTCCCTCTAACTTAGTTGGGGGTTCCTCTCCCAATTACTTTATATAGCTGCTGGGTTTTTTATAAATTATTATTTTCTTAATGTCTTTTTGCCTTTTCTTGTCTACCTTTCCCTTTTATTGGATTGTACCTTTTCTCTGGCTGACTATTTTGTACCTTTCTCCATAATTAATTATTTTGCCTGCATATTTTCTTCCTTGCCCTCTCTAAAATTAATAAAAAATGAAATGTAACAGCTAATATATATGAATCACTTAGTATATACCAATACTTTAACATTATACCATTAGATTTCTAAAATAAGTATTTACTATTTTTAATCCCCATTTGGCAGATGAAAAAAGAAACTTGTCCCAGGTTAATAGCTCCTGAGTCCAGGTCCTTCAGCCTCCATGGGCCCCACTCTTATAGGTGACCCCTTGGCCATCCACTTGTCTTACTCTCTGCCTTCTGCTCTCGGTTCCATTGTAATTGTCCTCCTCCTCTGTAATTATCTGTCCTCCGTGTCAGGCCTATCTTAGTACCTACTTCTCTGAAAGTTTTCAGACATAGCCTTTTGCCCCTTGACCACACCATCCTGGTAAAGGATTAATTATATGAAACATTAATGTCCTTGAGAGGGGAGGGAGAGAACACAGATGGGGGTTGGCCAACTTTCCTACTGCTTATTTTCCAACTTCAGTTTCATTCAAAGGAAAGTAAGAGTCCTATTTAAGAAGAAACAGAACCTCCTAGCCATTTTCACTGCTTTGGGGTGTGTGTGTGTGTGTTTACTGTGGGTTTGGAGGAAGGGTAGTAGGGAATGAAAATAAGCTAAAAAATCAATCCTGAATCTAGCAATATCCAGCATATACTAACCTTCTATGTATATTTTTATTAAAAAAAAAATCAGCTTTGGCTTGGTGCCTGTAGCACAGTGGTTAGGGTGCCAGCCACACACACTGGGGCTAGTGGGTTCAAACTCTCTGGGGCCTACTAAACAACAATGACAACAACAGCAACAACAACAAAAATAGCCCAGCATTGTGGTGGGCACCTTGGTCCCAGCTTCTTGGGAGGCTGAGGCAAGAGAATCGCTTAAACCCAAGACTTTGAGGTTGCTGTGAACTGTGACTCCACCACACTTTACCAAGGGGGACGTAGTGAGACTCTGTCTCAAAAAAGAAAAAAAATCAGCTTAAAATATCAGATTAAAAAAAAATCCACTTTCTTTAGAACATTTTATGCCTCAGAAAGAAACTTGAGCCAGTTTCAGAACTTCTAAGGAGTGTGGCCTAGACGTGGTGGGGCTGTGTTTTGTGTGTACAAGGAGGGATGGATGTGTGATGTGCAGGCGAGAGCGGGAGCCCTTGGGCTCCAATGGCTAAAGCATCTTAGCTGATGGGGAGCTGTATGTCTTTGCCTAACTCACAAGTCTGGGTGCTTAAGTTAGGCGGCACCACTCGAAGTCTAACATTGCCAGTAATCTCTAGACAAGTGGTTTGCTCTTGTCTGAGCCCATTTCCTCACCTGTAAAGTGGGACTATCTTGCAGGAGAATGGTGAATTATAAAACTATTACAAAAAACACAGCCCACAGTATATGGCACACAGTAAGTATTCAATCTCCCTTGGAGACTAGAGATTCATAGTCTTAGAATCCCCTTGTCATCTCAGGGCACTTCTCTGTGCAGACTCCCAGGGCAGTGTCAGGGGGCCACGTTCAGGATGGCTGTTTCCCCAAACTGGAGGCTGTGTGCACAGCTTTGCAGACCCTAGGGGCAGGCCAGCTGGCTATGTGTCAGGGAACACTAGTGTCTCCCAAGGCCTTCTCAAATGTTACAACTCAGAGAAAAGGAAAATCTGACCCAGCATCCCTCCTGAGCTGTCATGTGTCTGGTCCTGAAATCGTTGGAGGTCATCCAGCCAAACTCCCTGAAGACACAGTACAGTGACCCCTTTCGACTTTACTGACTTCTTCGTGATCCCTGGTACCACAAGAAAAGTTTGTGAGGTCTCTGATAGGTTATATTGACAATCTTTACTATTTTTTTCTTTAATTGGAATTGGACTAGCTTTATTATTTTCAAGATTTCAAATGAGCTTCCTCTGAAGTTAGTGTAAGCAGAACAATATCCTGGGACTATCCAAAAAGGCAATATTGGGATTATTAATTCCTAGGTGTGACCTACTAGACTGTATAACCAGATTTCTCCTCCATTTCTCGGACTGCTCTGGCCATACTCCAGTCACTGCGGTAGTGCAGTCTCCCCCAGCCCATGCCCCTGTCATCTCACTCTGCACAAGGAGTCTTAGCAGACCTGGCCTTGTGCTAAGACTCAGCCAGAGCTGTTGTAAAAGTCCTGGATCCACATCGAAATTATTATTCTTAGTCTTCTATTTTCTTTTTCTCTTCTTTTAATGTTTTTCCTGTTGTTGCTCTGTATGTCATAAAATATGAAAACTTAAATCTAGCAAATGAGAGATTCTAAACCCACAATCATCCCTTCCATTCTGAAGTTCATTCATTCCTCAAAACTAACGACCAAACAGTAAAACGAACAGGAAGTATATCCATATAAGCCATAAAAGTGTATTATTCTTATAGACTTCCTTTTTCTTAAACATATATTAAAACAGGTCTGTTTCTAGGTGTCAGAATTTAAATATCCCTTGCCTCACTACACTAATTGCACATAATTGGTTAGATAGCTGTTAATTGATACTTTTTGGAAGTTATTTCTCATG
Source organism: Perodicticus potto (assembly GCA_963574655.1). Lineage (NCBI taxonomy): Eukaryota > Metazoa > Chordata > Mammalia > Primates > Lorisidae > Perodicticus > Perodicticus potto. The sequence goes on along the minus strand of CAUYRH010169574.1, from coordinate 9,080 downwards.
TAAGTCTTCTTAATCCCTAACAAAATATTACCTATCAACTATTCTATTTCTGTCTTTATAATATTATGTTCAAATATCAACTCCCAAATGTTAAAAAGAAGTTCTTTAGGCAAAGTTCTAGTATATCTATTATATATAATGTCTATCTAGAGGTGGAATGAAATGGCTAATTTTCAGGCTTTAGAACATGTCAATGCTGACTTAGAATGAATTTAACTAAGCTGTAAGTTCTAACCAGTATATCTCACTTTAAACAAAATACACTATGTGAAATTCCACATAATTTAGGTAATGATCATTTGCTTTATAAGATTTCTCACTTACTCATTTCATTTGCTTACTAGCTCCTGTTAAATTTCAAATGTTTCCATTTAGTTAAAATGTCACTTCTACATGCTAATTTTAGGAACTTATCTATTACACCATTTTATCCCTGCCATGAATGACTTCAATGAAATGAAACACTTAACCTTTAAAACCATTTTTTGAATAGTCAATTAGCTTTAATTTAGGTTCCACTCTGGGCAATTTCTTAAAGTCATGTACTGTCTAGTAAGTTCAGAAGTACATTTGCCAAATATCTTTTAAAACAGGAGCTTCATCATTAATATTGAAATGAGCCAAATGGTTAAATGAAATATACTTTGATATTTTTCTTGCATCTTTAAAAGTGAGATTTGCTTTTCAACTAACAGACTTTTTTGACTATGCTTTTTTATAGGAGCAAGACAAGATGGACTATTCTCCTGCAGTCTGAAAGTTGCCTTGTAACAGCGCTAAGAATTCCTGTGAAAAACTTCCTCCACATGTGCTATTCTTAATTTTGCTTCTTCTAAAGCAAGTGTGTAACTTTCTATATTTTCTTGAACAAACCTCTTGAGGCAGTTTCTGTTATTTTAGTTTTACTAAGTTGGATGGTTGCATTTTTCCCTGTAAAACTATTTCTTTTTATACTTTAATACAGGATATAAGCTTTGTATTCACCTCCCCCTCTCCTGCACTTGCAGCTAGGCTAACCATCCCTTTGTTCACATGGTTCAGTCAAAATATACAGTAAAATGGAGTTGGTTCTGTTGCAAACCAAGCCAGCAAAGCAACAATTTGGATCACAAATCTTCGTATAGGTTCTTAGACTCTATCAGGGCTAGCTGGCATAGTTGCAGCTATGTTTTAAATCTGATGGTTTTTGGAATCATATACCGGCCAAACCCAGTTGTGCTTTTGGTTGTGGTCTATGTGTTCCTTTATTTGGTTTGGCATGATTTCAAATGCGATTGTGAAAAATAGTGATTTTAACATCTTTACTTTGTTTTAATTTTCCCATCTGCGCCATGCCCTGAAATTATCTGTTGCCTTAAAATAGAATGGCTTGAAATACTGGAGAGAGCCACTGGTTGCATTTAAAATTAAGTTCTTAGTCTCAAAAAAAGGGTAAAGTATCTATTTCCCTTTAAGAATCCAACCACTGTTGTGAGTATAGAACGTGTTTATTTTCTCCAGTGATTCCCTCTGTAGTTGCATACTCCTGTCTCTCGCAAATTGTTCGGGGTCTATAAAGAGTGACCTGTTGAGGGCACATTCTTTAGAATCTGATGCCGATTCAGTGGCTGAGATTCCCTCTAGCCCTCAACCAGCCAACCCCAAAGCAGCAACATAAAGTAATAGCACTCGCTTCTTATGAAGCAGGTTTTAAGAGAGGCTGAGGATCCAAATCATGGAATTTGTCTTCCACATTCAGTACAGTCGCCATTGTAGTCCAATTCTGAAGGCTATTTGAGTGAGTGTTCACAGTTGATTGAACATTAAATAATTAGCTTATTACAATGAATAAGTATGTCAGTATGCACTCGGCAGAGATTATATTGAAATATTTCTTAGTGACTTTTTAAAGGAATAATCTGAAAGTTCTCCCAGGCTTTAAAATAATCTTTTTTTATTTACTTATTTACTAAAGACAAAGTATTCTGAAAATTTTTTTTAAAACCTTATTTTAGTTTTAATGATCATCAATATTTCGTTTGTGTCTGAAATTTCTTCTTGAAGGCCACAGAATTTTATGCTACTCAAGACAGAAGGTGTGGGTAAAAGAGGTAGTTTTTGTATGATTTATATCTGATGATTTTGTAGCTGTGCTTTTCATCTCAGACTCTGTAAGCAAACAAACAGACAATGCAACTTCCCTTTCAGGGCTTTCCTTGAAAGGATCTTACTCTAGAAAATGTTTTCCTGGACAAAGGGAAAGGTTTGAGGTAGAAATAGTCAGGTTTGGTCACAGCTGAATAGCTCATTTGGCCAATGAGCTATGAAAATGAAGCTATAGCCTTTATGAGACATGAAACGTGAAATGTGAAATATAATTTCTGTGTATGAAAAAGGACGTCCTTGTGCCATATTCAGGGAAATTATTGTTTGTTTCTTTATCACAGAGGTCTTCTTACCCAGAACTGAATTTTTCACCACCAGGAAGTAAATTCTACAGCATCAGTACTCCTCTTTTGCAGAAGAGATTAGCAGGCTTGAAGTCAATATTAGAATAAGAAAGTAGAATCCATTTCAGAGATCTCAAACTTTCAAATTGAAAGTGTCGCCATGAAATCTCAAGTATTCGAACACACCTGGTGAAATATCTATGCAATTTAGGTGGAAGCTACCAGAACTTGGAAGACTGGTTTAAAACCACTTTAGGAAATGGCAGTGGCCACACTGTTGTCACTGCTTGCCAGCTCTTCAAAAACAGATGCTTCTGCCTTCAGAAAGTTGTACAGTTGAGGGTGTGGGGGCCCATAAACTATTACTATTTATCACCAGCAGATCTGAGCTTGAAATTCCCACATCGAGGTAAACTAGGACAGAAACTAGGAAAGAAAGGAAAACTTTCTGTTGGTTCATTCTGTCACGTCACGCCCTCTGGGAAGTCGCCAAGGATGTAGTGAAGGTCCAAGTGGTTGTAAATGTAACTTTAAAATAATGTCCTATGAATACTATTTATTAATAATTTCATGGCTCTTTATTTTGCTGGACTATATAAAGCTGCTAGGCCATTTACTACCTCAAGTGATAGGGAACGAACATTTGTGTAGGCAGGAGGCAAATCTCAAGCCTCGTTTTCTTGGTTTTGTCCTTTCTCGAGGTTGCCTGGATATCTGGAGGGAGTGATGTACCCCTCTTTTTTCAACCAAAGGGGAATCAAACAAGAGTCCACGAAGCCTTCTGACCCATAATACTATTATCCTAACAATGCCCCTTTAAGGTACTGAACTACCCTTTTATGTTTTATGTACATAAAATCATTAATAAAGCCTTTCCTAAATAGTTCTTTGAGCTTGAATCTAATCAGAATTGCAGAATCTGGTGTTTGAAATTTCCTCTCAGGGTTACACGTGGTCCAGTTGTCCAGAAGAACCACAGGGCATTATGTATAGAAATCTTAACCTATATCCTCTTTTTCCTCCTTGGTAAAATGTCATGTTTGAAATATGCCCCACTTGAATTATTTCTGGAAAACTGAACACATTTGTAGCCAGTATGAAAATCTAATTTATCAGGATTTTTTTTGAAAGCACTCACTGAAATTGCTCTCAGAATTAAATGGAGGCCACAATATCCAAGGAATGACTTAGCTTATAGACTCTCAACATGGCTGTTTATTCCTGAATAAATAAGCTAAAATAAATTACACTTTGACATCTTTATGATAAATGTCGACTACTAATGTGAGTTTCAAATTCCTCTTTCTAGCATTAGGAAATAACTGCTAATGTAAATTCCTTTTCCTTTTCTTAGATTTGACATTATCATCCTTGCCTCTTAAAAAGATACATTTTGGTTATTTTCGTACTTCATAGAAATCAAAGTCTACGTTTGCTGCAAACTGAATGCTCACGCTACCTGAAATTATACTTTGAACTGCAGGACAGTACTGATTCCCGAGTAGACTGACTATAATTTTATCATAAGTATGTGTGTGTGCGCATGGGAAAACACATTCAATAATAGTCTTTGTGTTCAAAAACTATCATGGTACACATTTTCTTTTGTGGTGCTTGAGGAGTTTCATTCTACAGTTTACAAGGTGTAGGTTTGCACCCCAAATTCTCAGGGTATGCTATTTTACCCAAATACTTGAAAGAAAAAGGTGCCCTGTATTTTATCAGTACTGTGGAGGGGAAAAATTGTGTGTAAGTTTGTTTGAAGAAAACTGCTTATAAAAATCAAATTCATAAACTATGTTAGGCTTTTGCATAATTTCTGAGGAGAAATATAGAGAGATAAGATATATATTTTCAAAAGACTACTTATATATTCTTAACTAACTTCTGGTCCTAAGTAGACCTCACAGGTGCATAATACCATTAATAAAGCACGTAGCACTTGCTAATTGGTGTCTTGAACTTGAATCTAATCAGAATTGGAGACTCTGGCCCTCTGGGAAAAAAATCATGTCCCTCTGTGGCACATGTGAGTACAAAGCCCAAGGGAAGAGTCTGAAAATTTGACTCCTTTGTAGGCGCTGTGTCTCTGAAGAGAACTGAATGTTTAAAGCAACATTTGTAAGCTGTAAACTTTCAGTGTTTCATGTTGTAACTAGAGCACGTTATTAGATTTATTCCTGTTAAATTTATAATGGTGCAGAATAAAACACACACACACATCTAATTTGATTTTGTTTTTCATTTTTTAAGTTTCAGAATGGCTTTTTACAAGTTGGTGTTAATGGCAAAAGTCCTTCCCAGGGCTTCTTGAATTCCCTACCATACCTGCATCCAGAGAAGGTCCTTTCTCTTTCTCCCCCCAACTCCCTTTCCCCGTTTCTATATTTACATATAAATCATACTATTGTGTAGACCATGGTGGTTGAAAAGAATGTGAAGACTTGTGAAGACTGTAGAAGTTATGTCTGAATGGAAGAGAGTAAATTGTGTGATAAATAATGAAGGACATTGGATAATGCTGAATTATACCCCTGACTATGAAGAAAGCTGGTGGTAAATGGAATGTGGAATTTTAAATGGCACTCAATGCAGAAATCTTTGTTGAAAAGTTCCCATCTGAAGTCTGGTGTGTTTCAATTATAGAATGCAGTGAGCTTGGCCAAGGGACTTTGAATCCAGCCCAACGGCTCTGAAAATTGCATTTTCAGTGTATTGCATATGGAGAAAAAGCTACTTAGACAAGGATTCTGTGAGTCTAGGCCTACTTACCTTAAATTGCCGGCATTTGTAATTGATTGTGCAATCTTGTGTAATGGTCTTTTATTTTGACTGTTTTGAAAAAAATGTTTGTTTGTTTTTTTTTCAGTAAAAGTAACTACAAAGAAAATATGCATTGTTTGTCTTTATTTTCATTCAAGAAACAGCCTTTAGACATGTTCATTTCCACTTAAATAAAATATTAATATTTCACATCCAGACGCTATTTTTTTTTCTATTGCTGTGGTAACAAATGACCACAAATTTAGTGGCTTAAGACAATAAAAATTTGTGATTCTATAGCTCTGAAGATCAGCTGTCTAATACATATTTTTTAATATACCTAGAGTTTTTCAGCCAGCCCGTTACTGGATGAAGAGGGTTCACTTGCCTGTCGCAGTCCAGCCAATATGCAGAAAAAAATCATTTGATCTTTATTATTATGCTTTTTGGTTTTATTTTTAAGAAATGATGCTTTTAAGCCACTAAGTTTTGGAGTAGTTTGTTTCATAACTTAGATAGAACTATGGTCATGTTTGATGATGAAGGTTAGGTCTCCTGAAAATAGTTTAGTGAGTCTGCATTAATAGAACTTCATTTGGTGATTAAATTGCTTACATTTAGCAAGAAATGACAGGAAATTGGGAGATTGGGAGCTCAGCTCCCAAGCTAGGGGCAGAGGAGCAGAGGGAGAAAGGAGGGAGAGTGCACCAGCAATAAGGAGCGTGGTCAGAGAACTCAACCACCATTGAAAATTATCTCCTGCCAGAGATGGTATAGGGCTATTAAAAGATAGGAATGTCAGTTGGGTTCAAGGTATTTGCTAATGCATCTGCTGGCCATGTGATGAGCCACCTACTAATTTCCATCTGGTTACCCTAAACCTTCAGCCAAATACTCCATTGGAATATAGGACTGGGTGGCCGTGCTGCACAATGAAGGCTGGTAGGGCAAAGCAATGCAGAGAAAATTAAGGACTTGATATAAGAGACAGAAAAAAAGGAGAATGCAGTTTGAGAACTCATGGCAACAAGGCCTGGAAGTTGGATAACCAGATGAATCTGCAATTTGGGCAGCATTTGGCATGGAGGGCTCAGCTCTGCCTCACATAGCAATTAAGGACTAGACAGTCTGCTTCCAGGATGGTTCACTCATGCAACTTGAGTCAAGTTGATGCTGGCTGTCAGGTGAGGCTCAGCTGGGCTAGAGAGCAAACGATCTCTTCAGTTGGGCCTCTTACTACTTGGGCTCCCTCAAAACATGGTGGTTACTTTCCATCAATGAGCATCCCAAGAGACAGGGAGCAGATGCTGCCAGTTTTTCAAGGTCTATTTCACCATTTCATCAGTTTTAGCATTGCTATTTGACAAGCAATCACAGAATCAGATTCAATGGAGAGGAACATAAATCCCACCTCTCAATGAATAGATTGCCATAGTATTTAGGGACATGTTTTAAACCACCATACTCATTAAGGAGTTTTTAAAAACAGATGCTTTTTAAAAAAGGAATTCTGAAGTCAGTTCTTAGATCAATGTAGGCTCAAACAGTCTAGGAAAAAAACTTTAGAATGAGAGTAGTCTATGCAAGGGTTGGTGGGCATGCTCTTTTTGTGTGTTGGGCAATAGATTGGAGTCTGATAGGGCAGAACTCAGTGCTGTGCTTCCAATGTGAATGGAATCAATTTTCTTCAGGAAAGAATGAATGCCTACTTTGAGTGTGCCAGGTGCTCAGATTGATGAAGAGGTTAGGGTTTCAGAAAGCCTTTCAATATGATGAGAATGCCTAATATGGGAAAGCTGTCTAGACTAACCCTTGCCAAAGGCATGGAGATTGAAAGAAGAAATTGGCTAACAGCCACAAAGAAAAAATTTATGTCAACCACCTAGCCAGGGATGGCCAGGGGAGCAAAGAGGGCTTGGTATGAGCAAAACCAGGAGAACCAGAACAATGTCTGAAGGTCAAGAGACGGAAGGTGAAGAAGCTGTTTAGTTGGGCAGAGGGCAGGGGAGCTACTGGAGGGTTGTGAGGGGAGAACTGTGAGGAGAATTAGGAGAGAGAGTTGAATTCCAGGCTTGGGATCTCAGACTGGATCCTGGGGAGGTAGCATTGCACAATGGTTACGTGCCAGCGCTCTAAAGTGACCCTCCTGGGTTAGATCTGGACTCCACACTCTGCCAGCTGTGGAACATTGGAGAAGTCACAAAATTTCTCTATGCTTAGATTCTTCCTACACAATGGGTGTATAATAAGAGTTCCCACCTAGATAGAATTTTTTTTAGAGACAGATTCTTCCTTTATCACCCTTGGTAGAGTGCTGTGGCGTCACAGCTCACAGCAACCTCCAACTCCTGGGCTTAGGTGATTCTCTTGCTTCAGCCTGCTGAGTAGCTGGGACTACAGGCACCTGCCCCAACGCCCGGCTATTTTTTATTGCAGTTTGTCTGGGGCTGAGTTCGAACCTACCACCCTTGGTATATGGGGCTGGTGCCTTACCCACTGAGCCACAGGTGCCTCCCAGACCTGATAGGATTGTTATTAGAGGAAAATGATTTCATACTTGTGAACTGCAAAGGGTGGTGCATGACACTTAACAAGTGTAATGGAAAATGTTTGCAAAATAATAAAGCTAGAAAAAGACTTCAGTTAGGCATAAATAAGTTTAATTCTCAGGAATTGTCTGCTCATCCACCAAGTGCTGAGTATTTTCCACACCTCCCTCAGATCTCGTCAGAAAGCTAACGTCTTCTTTCCTAATCGAGGGATATATGAGAGCTTCTCCACCTTTAAGCATCTCTGTGTATCTCACCAATTCGAAAGATTTATCTTATACTAAAATTTTACTCCATGACTGTGCCTTATGGTTAATCTTCAGACAAATTGAATGGGAAGATAGATAGCCCCAAACAGAGTAGAGACTCACTTTCACTCATAAAAGAAATAGGGAAATTTATACTTACAGCCTAATCTGGAAAGAGAATGTCCACACTTTTACATGTAATCCTAGATTATGGTAGGAATCTTTCTATTAAAAATAGAAGGGTGAAGATAGTTTGCAGGTTTATGTGATGTTCCAAGTCGACTGTGAATAAATTAAACTTTTATTAATAGGAAGGTAGCAAAGGATTATTAAGGTCATTCTAGACTAACTACAATCCCATGATGGAGGGTAAAAGATTTAAAGTACCTCCAATGTTAGAATTCTTAGGGATCTAAAATTTTTTTTATTTTTATTTTTTATTGAGTCATAGCTGTGTACAATAATTCAGTCATGGGGTACAGTGTTCAGGCTTCACATACAATCGGAGATATTTTTATCAACCTGATTGATATAACATTCATGATATTTTCTCATTTACTATGTGAAAACATTTTTAATCCGTATTTAGAAGTTTTCTCTTGACCCTTCAAATATGCACCACAAGTGTGATCTCACCCTTTATCCTCTCTCCCCTCTCCCTCTCCCTCCCCTTCCCTCCCTCTCCCCTTTCCCCATCTTCTTGTGCAATAAATGGGTTGTAGCCTTCACTTGAAAGATATAAACTTGCTTCATATTAGGGGTGTATACATTGGATACTTTTTCTTCCATTCTAGAGATACTTTGCTAAGAACATGTTCCAGCTCCATCCGTGTAAATATGAAAGAGGAAAAGTCACCATCTTTCTTTAAGGCTGCATAATATTCCATGGTATACATGTACCAAAGTTTATTAATCCATTCGAGTATCATTGAGCTCTTGGGCTTCTTCCATGACTTAGCAATTATGAATTGGGCTGCAATAAACAATCTGGTACAGATATTTTTGTTGTAATGTGATTTTTGGTCATCTGGGTATAAACCAAGTAAAGTAATTATAGGGTCAAATGGCAAGTCTATTTTTAGAAGGGATCT
>CAUYRH010169573.1:0-56613 GCA_963574655.1 Perodicticus potto | reverse complement strand
GACGGCTGCAACCAAAAAATGGCCGGGCGTTGTGGCGGGCGCCTGCAGTCCCAGCTACTTGGGAGGCGGAGGCAGGAGACTCGCTTGAGCCCAGGAATTGGAGGTTGCTGTGAGCTGTGATGCCACAGCACTCTATCCAGGGCGATAGCTTGAGGCTCTGTCTCAAAAAAAAAAAAAAAGAAAAGAAAACATACTGAAGGCTCACAGGTTCCACTCACCTAAAGATATCCTCGGACATCTCAGTTAAAAACAGAACTGGACGTGTAAATTTGTTTTATTATCTTATGGCTCCTCTTATGTAAAATGTTTTGCAAGTCAGAGAATTCCATGCTACCAGGAATGTATTGAATATTTGCCTTATGATTATGTCTGGGAAATGTTATAAAAGATCTCTGCTTGAGGAAAGAGATGGTGCAATTACATTTACAATTTAATTTAATAGACATTTAAGTGCATATTATTACAAAGGTGAGCAGAAAACTTTCCCTGATGTCAACAAGGTCATACTCTAGCAGAAAGAGTGGGAGTATAGACAACTGTGATAATAAAAATGATACGCCCAAATGCTGCTGCAGAGAAGAAAAGTGCTGCTTTGCAAGAACATTTGAGAGACACCTCCGAAGAGACGCAGAGTGATTATATTATCTGGCAGAGGTGGGATCTTTGCTCTTTTCATTTTCTACAGGGCAACCCCCCTAATCCTTGGTATCAGCACAGGACCCGATAACTCACTTAATGAAAGACATTGGAGCAAGACTGTACCCTAAGAACTAGCTCTCCATGGGTTTTTTCTTTTTTCACATTTGTCACTTTTTTGCTAGATTTCAGATAGCAATTTTCTTTAAACAATATAATCAACAGATTCACTGAACAGTGAGATAAAATGTTATTTCATTCTTGGTTTACAACCTTCCCAAGGCCTGCCTGACCCTCGAAGTATAATATTTACCCAACTCTCAGATGAGAACAATTTCATGACTATGCTGAGAAACAGTGGTATCTTGATTGCCACACTGTCAGCCAAATCTTGCTTTCTTGTCCAGGGGATTGTTTTCCATATTAAAAATAAAACCAAGAACACCATGATATTGGTGCCAGAAGGACAGATCTGATGGGGAAAGCAGACTGAGCAGGACTGATTCTGTTCTGTCCCCAAGATGGGCCTCCTCTTACTGTTCCCATCTTTTAAATTTTGCTGATGTTATCTCCTGTTAAATCATACCATCAGGATTTCAAAAGTGCAGAATTGAACTAAATACTAAATAACAGCAAAGGGGAAATGATTTGGGAAAAATCTATATACAAAAAGTGAAGCTGGCACTATTTTCACCAAATTTATAAGGAATGTTTGAAATGGTCTAAACATTATAAACAGAAGCTACATGACCTTCATTTAGGGTAGTGCCTAACATGAGGAGGCAATGAACCCCTGGAGCAGGTGGATTTTAGTACAAGAGACCTATGTACCTACTGTTGGAGAGACATGTCACAGGCTTCAGAGAAAACATAACAAATGAATAAAACCAGTGTCAAATATGACCTCCAAATGAAAAAGAACAAAAGCAGACACAAGGGTAGAGTTATACACTCAAGCTAGCCCCCTCCCCAAAGAATCTCTATATGGTCTAACTCAAGGTCAGTGTGAGCAGAGACATAGTTACTTAAAAATGATCAATGGGTTTTGAGCAATGCTGGTAAGATTAGCTAATATCAGAAATTTAAAAAAAAACAATTGCAGGTAAAAGAACACACTTCTGAGGCTCCCATAGCCAACTCAGGCCTCAAAAATTCTGCACCATTCAATTTTTTCTCTTTTCTTCTTTTTTTTTAATTTTTAATTTACAAAGAAAAACTGTACCTATTTATGTTGTACAACACAATGGTCTGAAGTGCATTGTGGAGTGGCCAAACAGTCTAATTAACATATCTGTTATCTCACGTGCTTATCATTTATTTGTAGAGAAAAAACTTAAAATCACTCTCAACACTTTCAAAGTATACAATGCATTGTAAATAACTATAGTCATCATGTTGTACAATAGATATCTTGAAGTTTTTTCTCCTGTCTAGCTGAAATTTTACATCATTTGATGAACATCCTCCGAGTCCCACCCCATCTCCAAGCCCTAGGAGTCACCATTCCTTCCATAAGTTTGACTTTAAGATTCTGCATATACAACATTCCATTTTCTGCCAGTGAGTCTATCAATATTCTTATGCTAAAGAGCTGCTACAAACGTCCCAGTCTCCTGGCTAGATGCTTTGCTACTGTGCTCACTGCCTATTTCCCATCTTCTTTTTTTGACCATATGGGAAATGGTTTCTTTGACATCTATATTCTTTCACAAGCCCTCATTTAACCACTCACCTGGAGTTTCTCCACTTTTGCTTTATGGCATAAGCATAGGCAGATTGGGGTTCAACTCCTGCCTCATGACTCATGAGGATTACTTACCTTGGGCAAGGCTTTCAGCTTTCTTAATACCTTTGCCTCATCTATCTATCCAAAATGGGGCCACTAAATATCTTACAGGTTGTTTTGGGAAATAAATGAGTTACTTATGTTTGATGTACAGGCTAGCATAGTACCCCGCATATGGTAGGTGCTAAATATATTTCCTCAGTGGAGGAAATTTCTTTTTCCTTTCTCTGCTCAGGGAAACCCCAGACTCCAATGCTTGGTCAGAAGAATAAGTTCATGCAAAGGAAATTGTTGCCTCAGGCACTTTCTCCATAAGGAAATACCTAGTGAATTTTTCACAGTCACACAGCCAGTCCCTGATATTCTTGAGACCAGCATCACATTTCCTGGATTTTGCTGTATGGGTGATGCTGTTGCTGAAGAGATACATTTATAACATGTGTGGCTATTGTTCATTGATGTGTCCTTTTCAGAATCCACCCAAAACAATGACCATGACTTTTAAGATTCTTTATTTAAATTTTCTAAACACCCAACTCTGTTCAAGTTTTTTCTATCAACAAAGGAAAATTATTTTTATTGGCATAGGTTTATACCTCTTGGGAATCTACTATATATAAGAACACCCAATATCCACTCAGAAACTCAGAAAAGTTGCTTGATCAGGAAATAGGATCTTTGAAGATGAAATTAGCTAAAGTAAGATAACAATAGATGACACTGGGGTCTTCAATCCAGAGGTGGAGTCTCGTCATAATCTGTTTGGGCCACTATAGCAAAATATCATAAACTGGTAACTTTTAAACAATAGAAATGGATTTTTAATGAATCTGGAGAATGACAAGTCTAATATCAAGGTGCTGGCAGATTTCGTATCTGGTGAGGGCCTACTTTATGGCAGGTGGCACCTCTAGCTGAATCCTTACTGTGTGGAAGGTGCTACCTAGCTCTCTAAGATCGCTTTTATAAAGGCACTGATCCCACTCTTTGGTGGGGAGCTCTAGAGACCTAATTACCTTCAAAAGGCCCACTTTCTAATCACATTACCTTGATGATGAGGTTTTGACATATGAATTTAACCAAGAAACACCCACATTCAGACTACAGCTCATCTTTAGGAGAGTGACATGTGGAGACACAGAGGGAAAAGGTCATGTAATGATAGAGGCTGAGATTGGAATGGTAACATCTATAAGCCAAGGAACACCAAGGATTGCCAACACCCACCAGAATCTAAGAGATACTAGAAACAGAGTCTCTGAAAGTAACCAGTCCTCCCAGCACAACCTGATTTCCGACTTCAAACTTCCAGAAAGGAAAATTTTGTTGTTGTTTTGAGCAACATGGTTTATGATAACTTGTTACGGCAGCCACAAAACATAAACACTTGAGGTCTTTATTTATTTTCCATTGACTTGACTTTCTTTCCAATCTCAATACCCTAAACCATAATTTTTTCAGTTTAAATAGTATTCATAGGTGTAGGTGACATCAGAGGAGGATACCCAAGCTGCGATGAAGTCAGATCGCAGATAGAGAGCAGCCAGGGGTAAGCCTTAACACTAGAGGCAAATAGCACTGGAAACAAAAGAAAATGCATCTACTCTGATGAACAAGGAAATGGCAAGAAGAAAAGTTACATGTAAGCCATATGAAGTGCAGAAATGCAGAGTCCAGAAAATAAAACTAGATCGAAAAGGGCATAATTCTATCATGTGAGGACTAATGCCTGTATTCTTAAAATACAAGGCCTGCTATTTAGTATCTGCTTGTATTTTTAGAATATATGTTTCTAGCAGATTCTCAAAAAAGGCTCATATCATTATCAATCGTATAATAAACCAAGAATGAATTTCAAAAATCTATATTGCTCCTATGATATAGAAACACACAGTTATTGTTTCATATCACTGTTTTATTTAAAATAATGCATGCAAAAATTGTTGCAAACTAGAAATACATTTCAAATATAAGGTATTACTACTGCTACCACTCAATGCATTATTTCCACACCAGCTAGTGTGGTTCAGTGACAGAAGTGGTCTAGAGTCAGGAAAATAGAGATTTCAATTTTACTGGATATTTACTAAACTATATAGATTGGGACACATAGGATTGCTAACACTGATAGAGAGTGGTTCAATTTTAAATGAGATAAGGTAGGCATCATAATGAAGGAGGTATTTAAGCAGAGATCTGAAGGAAGAGTGAAATTTATCCACGTAGATAGTAACAGGTAGTTCTTTACCAACTTCAAGAATTCTGGAGTTCTCCTGGCATCCTAGATTTTGCCTAGATCTGTGGATCTATCTGAATCCTGTCTATAATCTTTGTACAACCACTTAGCAAATAAAGACATAAATATCTGTCATGGTCATTGAAACTTATTGTTTTAAAACATTCTAGGTGTTGCTAGACATATATACAATGTGTCTATGCAATGGCTATTTTTTTCCTAAAGGAAATAAGTTTATGCTGAGTAAATATTTATAAGGATGAATTAAAAATGAACTAGCCATTCATGTTGGGAAAAAAGAACACAATATCTCAAACTCTAGAGTCATTCATTTTATTAATGTTGTGTAGATAGTGTTTGTGTTCCCCTCATACCTGAATTCGTATATTAGAGGCAATGTAGCAGTATGAAGTTATTGGAGGGGGGCCTTTGGCAGATGATTAGGTCACATGGGTACACCACTCATGAATAAGATTAGCGTTTTTATAAAGAAGGCTCTAGAAAGATCCTTTGCCCCTTCCATCACGTAGGATGCAGTAAAAAGACAATCATTTTTATACCAGGAAACAGGGCCTCCCCAGATACCAACCTTGCTAGCACCTTAATCTGGGATTTTACAGCCTGCAAAATTGTGGGAAATACATTTTTGTTGTTCAAAAGCCACTCGGCTTATGGCATTTTGTAGCCATAAGCTGTAGCAGCCCAAATGGGCTAAGATAATTAAGGTCACTTTCCTATTCTTTTCTTACTCTTTTTAGACGGATGGTTTTGATGAGAATACATTAGCACTAATGGGAAAATGTACATACTCAGCCCATATGAATCAACAGGGAATAAGAGCTTTCCTAAAAATTACATTTTGAAAATGCTTTTGCCATTTTGTAAACCTGAAAAAAATTCAAGCCAATGGAAATACTTGACATTCTGTTGAATCACCAACCTGAGTCACCAAAGAGCTATTGACGTCCACTGGGTCTTTTTAAATGATAAGAAAAGTACAACTGTGATAACAGGCTACTAGTGATAAAGGGAAATATTTACATATTTAAGTGACTGTGGTGGATACAATCAGCTAACTATGTGAAGCTCATGTGCCTTGGAGATGGAAAGCCACTCAAAGAAACAGACACTAGGTCAAAGGAATTCTCAGTTTCCTCTCAGATGACTGGAACCCAGGAGTGCATCTTCCCTAGCACTCCTGGGAGGATGGCTTATTCCTCAGGAGCTTGTACCTATGACCACTCTCTCAGATAAACTCCACATAGTGTATTCAAGTGATTTTTGCTCTCAGAAAATTATGTGATTATATTCAAAATGGTGCCCTTTGGAGAATTCCACATAAATCCCTTCTATCTGTCTTTGTTTTGGAATATTGCCATGCAACCAGGACCCTAACTTAGAACATAGCCATGGGGGCAGAACACTGAAGGGAGGAAATCCTGCAAGATCACATCTCCCCCATCTTCTATACACCATTATGTTCCAGCTCACTCTCGATGAAAATGATGTTCTGGATTCTAAGAAAGAAAACAGTCACAGACCACAGAAATACAGGGCCATTTGTTAATGGATGCAAAGGAAAACTGTGCAGATGTAAGGGAAAATAAAAAAATGAAGCATTAAGGAGAAAATCATTATACAGAAGGTGATTGAGACACAATGATTTAAAAGGGAGAGACTAACTTGGAGTTTCCACTGCAGCAGTGTCATTTTCCTCCTCTGCCTCCCCATGCCTTATAATGTCAACAATGTTGAAGAGCTAGATTACAGAGGGTAGTTGGTGGTCAGTGTAATATTTAAGGAGAGAAAGTCAGCTGTGACTCAAAGACCTGAAGCTTTAGGGATTAGGTAATTAAAGAACTAAATATAGAAGGAATCAAAGACACAGTGAACAGCCCAAGAATCTTCAGTGAAAATGAAAGATTAGAAACCGAAACATAAGAGTGGAAAATAAAAGCAGAAGTAATGAGAATATAATACAGGGAGTAAGAGAGAAGGGGAGATGTAAGGCTGAGTAAGAGATATAAAAAGCCATTCACTTTGATGAGTAAAGATTTATCAATGATAAGGAAAGTTAGGACAACAATAAGAAAATTTAGTTATTTTTGTTCAATAAATATTAATTGACTACTGACCCTGTGCTAAGTGCTGGGATCAGTGGACAAAACAATGGCTTCAAAGTGAATGGCGGAGGTTGCTTGGTGAGTACAATGTCCATTGCTTCAGTGCTGTATTCACTGAAGGCCCTGATTTTACCACAAGGCAATATATCAGCATAGGAAAATTGCACATGTACCCTAAGAATATATACAAATAAAAAATGGAAAAAAAATAAATGAAGTGAGAAGTCAGGGCAGATGGTTGGGACATTTCACACTAATGCTACATTACCCTAGAAATCTGAAGGTTTTTTATTGGAATCATGAGGCCACATAAAGTTAAAATCAGAGGAATGGGCTGAAATAAGAACAAAGATTCAGAAGGAAAACACTCAAAGGCATTCATCTTAAACAGACTGTATTTATTTTAAGTGCTATATTCACATTTAAAAGGGAGAAGTCCCATTTGGGCCCTCTAAAATAACTTCCACAGAAATATTGGTGATATTCTGTAAACATATGTAATATATGCTACACTTTGGCAGTATACTTTCAAATTAAAACACATATTTATATTTTTTCAGTTTCCATAACTTATTTCCTTGTGAAAAGCATATTTTGTTAATATACTCCCATAGAGTACTGCTTGATTTTTAAAAATCAATTTCTTTAAGAAAAACATCTCCCTTCAATGCCAAGTACACTTTCAAACGTCTAAGTAGAAGAATGGTAACGTTCCAGATTAAACATTCCTTTCTCCTTCTGAGTCTCTTCACTTAGGTTCAAGGTTTGAGAAGACAAATGAGAAACATGTATTTATAGACACTTCTGTGTTTGGAGAGGTGAGGATTTCATGTCTTGAGTTTTTCCAAATGTAAATGGCATTCGGACTAGACAAAAGGAAAAAAATTGTCTCTAGGATTTCAGAAATGCTGTAAAAATCATCCACATCAATATGGCAGAGTAGCTTGCTTAAAAGCCCTTCAATTAGATTCTTCTGCCATAGATGGAGGTAAAAAAATCAATCAACACAAACTGGGACCAAAAATAATGCCACAATGAATACATATTACATTATAGGTCTGGTCTAATCTCACTAGCTGTGAAAGAATGATAAATTCCTGTGAAGGAAATGTAAAGGACATGTCAAACTAGCATCACACTATTCAAGTCTCTTAAAACATGTCAAGTCATGTTAACATCCCTAAAATACCACATTTGTAAGGTCAATAACAAAATTTTATAGCCCAAACTTCAAGACCACCAACTGGGTAGATGGTCTTGTCATCAACTGAATTCTTCCTGCTTCCTAACACATTCCATCCACTTCCTTCCATCAGAGACATTTCCCTACAACGATCTCTCAACCATTGTGTTCTTTCTCTGCTAAAATCTTCAATTTAACCTGTCAGATTCATACCTCTTCTTGCCAACCTTCTTTCGTATCCAACATCAGGCTTACTCTATTAGGTATATAATCAAGCAAGTGGTAAGTCTTTACTGAACATGTATTCTGTGCTTAGTACTGAGCTAAGATGTCAAAAGGAGAAGGGAAGGTGGAACAATCAGACACATAAACACAAATCCTGCAAGGAGCTAATGCCATAGTTCAAGATACAGCATCAAGAAACAACCCCAGATCGAGGTCAAATGTACAGAGGGCATACTTAATGACTTGCAGAGATAAAAGAAACTACAAATTAGAAGACTTCATTACCCTATATTTTCCAACAAAGATATGAGTATTCAGAATATCATATAATGACCCCAGATTCCCATAAAATGTGCTTGTATAGGTGCTTTGTATTTCCATTTGTGTTATAAAGTTTTCAGAGGCAGGGAATTTGCATTTCTAGCACTTCAGTGCCTACCATCCAGGTGACCATGCTGTTAATTATCAATAGTGTTGCCTGAACTTTAATGTACCTGACCTTTTCTCCTGTTGAACTATATGTAAACCATTCAAAATGTGAATAAATAGAGGTGTTCACATATATGATTTAATTTGGATATGTGCAGTTGAAACAAATCTGTTCCCCATTTTTAATAAACACATGTGCATTATCAGATCTACATGTTTTAAAGTCAATGAAACTATAGAATTACAGCTGTCAAATATCAGCATGGAAATTTCGGGTTTATCACAGCTCATCAACAGTTAGAGCAGAATACCTACCTGGCACGGGAGTGGAACCAAGTGGTTTACGTATGACTTCCACTTCAGTGCCATTGTACCACCCGTGAGCAGGAAGTTAGGTATGTTTCCAGACAAATAATTCTATCTAGTAAGCCTTCATTATTTCTCAAGAACTGAAAGATTCATTGTCCTGTTTATGACAGAGTTATTATGTATTTATGAAATGTAATTTCATTTGAAGTCTTTGATTATTAGATTTCATGTATTATCATCAACAAGTGGCTTATACTTTGCATTTTATAAGTATTAAAAACTCCTGTTTATAAATGTGAAAAGTTATTAGAGCAATCCTTGATCATTAGGGAATTATCAGGGTTTTTCTTCTTGTTTCTGTTGTTGCCTAAATGCTTTGCAATGCTTTGCTTTGCAAAGCTTATAATAAGTTCTGGCTTCCAAATTTGATATAAAATTAATTTTTTATATTTTATCAGCAAATGCATTCAGAAAATTCTTACTATTTTCTGAAAGGACCAAAATATATATGAACTACATTTAGAGAATGACATGAATAATCAAAATATGTAATTCATTTTGGTATTATATTGGTTCATTGATAAACTAAAATGAAATAGCCTTTCCAAGTACTGGAAAAGATTTTTCTATATAATCCATAATACAAAACCAGCATACAAAAACCAAAAGAAGTACATTAATGTATTATGCACTGGGAATAAAGGGAAGAGAATTCCAAGTTAAAAAAATATTCAGGCGGCACCTGTGGCTCAGTGGGTAGGGCGCCAGCCCCATATACCGAGGGTGGTGGGTTCAAACCCAGCCCTGGCCAAACTGCAACAAAAAAAGAGATGGGCGGCATGTAGTCCCAGCTACTCAGGAGGCTGAGGCAAGAGAATCGCCTAAGCCCAGGAGCTGGAGGTTGCTGTGAGCTGTGTGATGCCACGGGGCCATAAAGTGGGCCATAAAGTGAGACTCTGTCTCTACAAAAAAAATAAAAATAAAACATCTACAGGAACAATGTAAGACACAACTAAAATAATTTCCCTTTCTTTCTTCCCTCCCTCCCTCCCTTCTTCCTTTCTTCCTTCTTTTTTTTAAGATAGCCTCCTAAATATAGGGAAATTATCCCTCCTACTTCAAAAACCTGTAAAAGGGGACAAAAACTATGATCTTTTTGAAGAAAAAAGACAGTGCAGTCTATTTCAGGTACACTTGAAATTTTATTTTTCTCTCTTCCATAGAGTGTGCTAAAAAACCATGGCAATTGGTGGTTTCTTTCTTTCTATGACACTGGCTTATAGAAGCATTTGTCGTCTCTGCCTCACTTGTTAACCTACACTGATACTTCAACGTTCAGCTATTTTCACGGTATTTCAGTGGTATCTGATCATTGTTCCAATGATCACATAGAACACAACTGAGAGACAGAGAAAGGGATGGTAACACCATATAAGGAGTCACCACAGCTACTTGAATGGGAGAGAATAGAGCAGTGTATTCTGCTCCCAAATTATAGCCATGTACCAATGCAGTGTTGTGGTCAGAACTCAATCAGATGCCACACCAACACTTCAGGCATCCACCTCCACCCAGGGACAACTTGTTAGGCATTGAGTTGTGCTAATTCAGTTACATATTCCTATGTTTTCTATTAAAATTCAATTTTAATTTAAAATTCAAATCTACTCAGGAAACAGGTGCTTCATAATTGACAACCTTGTTCTACCCACAGTTCTGAAAAACTAACAGTATTAAAAAACCTCTCCCAGTAGCCCAAGAGAGCTTCAAGGTTACAGGCACACTCAGTTAATTTCTTTGGCAGGATGGTTAGTCAAGGCAGCAGTTGTCATAACTTTGTAGGAGACATACACAGTTACAGGTATCACCCAATTCAGGAGAGCCCAAAACTATTATGTGATATCCGCAGCATATAGAGTTGTTCCTAGTCTTGATTAGGTTTAGAAACTTGGGGTCATTTTATCATAAGCAATTCTGCCTAATGACACATTAACACTTACCAGGTTACCAGGGGGAAGAGCTAGTGAGTTAATCAAAGGTTAGGTTCTGATGCAGCAAAGAAAATGAGTATAATCAGAACTGCAGTTTAAAAATATTCTCAATACCTGTGACACATTTCCATGCAGCTGGTATGTTGGTAGTTGGACAGTCCTGGAATTCAGATGATTAATCTTGAGCTGGAAATATACATTTAGGAGTTATTTGCTACAAGAATAATAATCTCATCTAGAGTGAGAAGAGGATCCAGGACAAAGCCTAACTCTGAAATTTAGAAATGTGATACATAGTATTAGGGGAGGGCTGAAGAGGAGTGGCTCAAGGTGTTAGGAGGACCACTTCTGAGAGTAGCAGAAAACTGTAGTACAAATATCTTCTTAAAGAAAAAGGATGTGCACAGCTTTGGGAAGGGATGCTGACATGAGAATTAAAAGTGTTCACTGGCTTTGGCTTGGCCAACCTAGAGTTATTGGTAACTTAGGAAAGAGCATTTTTAGTAGAATGGGAGGATTCCAGCCAGATTGATTTGAGTAGGAGAATAAATGAAAAATAAGAAATTGGAAACAGCATGTGTAGAATTCTGAGCAAATTCATCTTTGAGGAAAGTTTACTGTGTCTTTTATAACGAATTACATAGAACAGTTGTATCTCACATAACCACTAATCCCACCTGTCTTGGTTCTGTGCTATAACAAAGTACCACAGTCTGGGCACCTTGTAAACAATAAAAGTTAACTTTTCACAGATATGAACACTGGAAGTCTGAGGGTGCCAGCACAGTTGGGTTCAGGTGAGATCTTCTTCCAGGTTACACTGCACCATCTTGTCATCATAGATAGCCTCACATGGCAGAAGGCAGGTCAAGAGAGCTCTCTGGGGTCCCTCTCATGAGAAAACTAATCCCTTTTGTAAGGGCTCCATACTCATAACCTAATTTCCTCTCAAAGGCCTACCCCCTCCTAATACTATTACATTGAGTATTAGGATTTCAACATGGAAATTTGGGGGGGGGGCACAACATTCAGTCCATAATATCATTCCAAAAGAATTTACCGTACTTGCTTCTACTGGCAAGAGATTCACATTTTTGGTCTTTGAATATTTGTTTCCAACCCTAATCGGTATTTGCCAGTTAGAGATATTTTCAGACCTTGCTGTGTGGATGCGAAGACTCCATGTTTCCTCCAGGGCTACATTATCATAACGCAGGGCCTTGGCGATGGCAGATGTCCTGATCATTATTAAAATGAAAATAGTCCTGTTGTACTATCTTCTCTGAGCTTCCCTGTGTGGTGTGTTGGTATTCGCAATGACTAGCCTTTATTTTCCTTGTTTCCTTCTATTCTGCCAATTACAAGATTTACTGTGAGGGCTATCCTCTCTCTTTGAAGACTCATCCTCACAAAGAATATTAAAATTTTTTAGATCTCCTAAATCCTTGAGAACTCAATAAAATCAGTAACACTTTTTAGTGTAACTATTTTGTTAGAAAATATGCTAAAGACATTGCTCTAGGCCAGTGATTTTCAACTGCTGTGCTGCGAGAAGATATTAGATGTACTATAAAAATTTTTAAAGATTATTAATTATTGGGCAGTGCCTGTGGCTCAAGGGAGTAGGGCGCCAGCCCCATATACTGGAGGTGGCAGGTTCAAACCCAGCCCTGGTCAAAAACTGCAAAGAAAAAAAAAGATTAATAATTATTTTTGAAAGAAGTTCAAAGCACAGTAAATATATTCCTTAATTTACTCTTTTTGTTTGTTTGTTTATTTTTGATCAACATAATTTAAGTGGGCCACAGAAGTTTCACTATAGGTTCAAGTGTGCTGTGAAAAAAAGGTTGAAAAACACTGGTCTAGATATTTCCTGTCAGGTTCTTGATGCCCACCTTGGCTGCCATAATTGTGCTGTCCAACTGCCATTCACAAAGCCGCCCAGCATCATGCCCAGGACTGATCACAAAATGATTACCGTTCTATCTTTTCAACGAGATAGAACCCCTCGTGTTGTTTTCACTTAGTTCACTTGAATCTGAAAAGCTCTGTGGTCTATGTTTCAGGACAGATGAGGAGCCATTTTCTGAATTCCAGCAGTTTTGGTTCAACTCCATTACCTATTTAGTAAAGAGTTGCTAAGATTATATTCCTGAGGAATAAATACCAATGAGTTCCAAACTTTTTAAACTTTGCACCACTGTTATACTTATATTGCCTTGTATACCCTTAAGAGATAAGATGATGAAATAAAATAAATTTAGATAAAAATTATATTTACTTTCAGTCTTTACCTTCAAAAGTTGTTTCAAAAAAAATTTTTTTAAATTAAAAAAAATAAAAGTTGTTTCAGCTTCTCTCGGTCATTGTTTATCTCACTTAATACTCCTCAAGTTATTTCTAATCTGAAGATTTCTGTCTTACATTCTGAGGAAAATCTGTCTCCCTCTCTCTCTCGCTTAAGACAGGGTCTCACTCTGTCCCCCTGGCTAGAATGCAACGGTATCATCATAGCTCACTGCAACTTCAAATTCCTGGGGTCAAGAGATCCTCCTGCTTTAGAATCTCAAGTAGTTGGGCCTACAGATACGCCATCATACCCAGCTAATTTTTCTAGTTTGTTAGAAATGGGGTCTCACTATGTTTCTGAAGGTGGTCTCAAACTCTTGGCCTCAAGTAAATCCTCCCACCTTGTCCTCCCAAAGTGCTAGGATTACAGGTATGAGTTACCATGCCTGGTCTTCATTATCTCATTAAACATTTTTCTACCATTTTCTATACTGGCTCCTTTCTGAATTTATAACATATACATATCAGACATGTGAACCTATCTCCTATGTCTCCTCACTCTTCTTTCTTATGTTCCATTTCTACATCTCTATACTATGTTTTTCGAGTTCAGCACTCTCTCCTCAGCTGCTTCCAGACTTCTGTTCAATGTATGTAATTATATTTTTTTACTTCAGGAACTACTAAGTTCTAAAAATTCTAAAAGTAATTTTCAAAACACCTGCTTCTTGTTTCATTATCACTTGTTCTTATTTCATTATATCCTGTAGTTTTTCAGGCATTCCTGTTGCATTCTCTATCTTTTAATGGATACTACAAGCCTTTATCTAAAAATTGTTTCTGATTGTTCAATTATCTGTATTTGGGGGAATGTAGATTCCTTAGCTTGTTAAATTTATGGCATATTTTTCAGGAATACCAGTTCAGGTATCTAAATTTTAGTTCCTTCTTCTCCTTATGTCCCCAAGGGTAATTGTCTTTTTTTTTAAGCTTTGCTACTTGTGGTCTCCAGAGACTTCCCTTATCTTAGGAAGTTAAAAATAATTGTGTGTTAATTTCATAAGTATTTGCCCATTATTTTTTATGAGTTTGGCGCAGAAGGAGAGCATTCCACATGTGCTCAGTTCTCAGTTCTCACTATTAAATCAGAAGCCTTTCCTTGGTCTTTGTCTCAGCTTTGCTTTTAGTCCAATAATAAACCAAGGGAATAAAACAAATTTAGGTTTGAGTAAAGAAAGTGACTCAGTCTCTTTAGAGACTTCCTACCACTGCATATTCTGAGAAGATGCTCTAAGCAGGGCTGGGGACCAGGGAGCCTGTGTCTGTGGTCAGAAGGCTGGACTGGCCATTATGAGCATCTATTCTTAGCTCTGCTCTTGACTTCTAAAATAGCCTGAGATAAAAGCTCCTGTCGCAGCTTCCTTACGGATGTTCCTTAGTAACCTCAGAAGACCTTTCCCCTCGATTCAGTTTGAAAAGATACTCTTGCCATAAAATTGGATGAATTTTTAAGCCCCTAATTTTCCCAATACACAAAACAAAATCTTAAATAAGAAAAAAAGAATAACTACCCTAATTAAGTCTTTTTTCCCTTTTCTCACTTTATCCTTATGCAAACACAAAAGAAATCTCATTTTTTTCATTTTTCTCCCTCGGTCTCATTACCAAACATTCTAAAAACTATTGTCTTCTTTCATACTCTCATTTTCAATCTTCTGAAACTTTGTAGGTTCCAAATAGATTTGAATTCTAAAATGAATTTTAGTTTTAAGTACAATATAAATGCTTAATAAAAACAAATCTTAAGGGTAGCAAAATGTTTTTAAAGATTTCATTGAAAAATATTTTCAAATGTATAAAAAAATTAAGAACTGGACAGAAAAGCACATTGAAAAATGCTTACAAAATTGATTTAATTAAGCTGGCAATGTGGGAAAAAATCATATGTTCTATAAAAAGTGTGCCAGTTATATTTTATATATTATATAATGTATACCAGTTGTTTATTATGAACAGTAGTGATGTTTTTAATTTACTTTTGTTGTTTTTTTAGTCTTTATTATTGTCATTTTGTTTGACTATAATTGTATACATTTATGGGGCACAATGTTATGTTTTGATATATGTATACAACATGGCGTGATTAAATCAAGCTAATTTTCATAAAGTATCCATCATCTCACTTACCCATCACTTTTTTATGGTGTAACATTTGAAATTTATTCCCTTGGTTATTTTAAAATCTGTAATACATCATTATTGCTTATAGTCTTTCTGCTGTGCAATAAATCTCAAAAGCTATTCCTCCTGTCCATCTAAAATTTTGTGCCCTTTAATCAACAACTCCTTATTCTTGTAATCTCCACTGCCTCCCTCAGCCTCTGGTAACTATCATTTTACTCTCTACTTCTATGAATTTAATTATATAAGATTCTGTGAATAAGAGACACCATGCTGTGTTTGTCTTTCTGTGTCTACTTATTTCACTTTGCATAATATTCTTCACCTTCATCCATGTTGCAAATGACAGGATGTCCATGACTCCCTTTTTAGGGTTCAATAGAAAATGTTGTATATATGACATATATCATATCACATATCAAATGTATATGTATCATATATCACATTTCTTTATTCCAACCTTGATGAACACTTAGGCAGATTCCATATTGTGATGGTGGAATTGCAATGAGCACAGGAGTGTAGATACACCTTCAACATAATTGGTTTCTGTTTCTTTGGATAAATATCCAAAAGTGAGTCTTACAATAGTTTTATTTATAGTTTTTTGCATAACTTCTGTACTGTTTTCCATAATAGCTATACTACTTTACTTTAACACCCAGGAACGTATAAGAATTCCTTTTTTGCCACGTTCTCTCCAACATTTCTCATCCATATTTTTTGATAAAAGTTATTCTAATAGGCATATCTCATTGTAGCTTTAATTTGTATTTCCCTAGTTATTAGTGGTGCTGACCATTTTTTCATATAGCTATTGGTCATTCGTATGTCTTTTTTTTTTTTTTTGCAGTTTTTTGCCGGTCCAGGTTTGAACCCACCACCTCCAGTATATGGGGCTGGTGCCCTATTCCTTTGAACCACAGGCACTGCCCCATATGTGTTCTTGAGAAATGTCTGCTCAGGTCCATTGCCCATTTTGTAACAGGCTTATTTGTTTTTTTGCTATCAGGTTGCAGTAGTTACTTAGGTATTTTGGATATTAACCCCTTATCACATTTATGGTTTTTAAATATTTTCCTTTCCATTCTGTAGGTTGTCTTTTTATCTTGTTAATTATTTTCTTTGTTGTGCAGAAGCTTTTTAGTTTGATGTAATCCCACTTGTCTATCTTTGCTTTTGTTGCCTGTGCTTTCAGGGTCGTATCTAAAATCATCATCACCCAGACCAATATTATCGAGCTTTTCCCCTATGTTTTCTTCTAGTAGTTTTGTAGTTTCAGGTCTTATATTTAAGTCCTTAATTCCATTTTGAGTTGATTTTTGAATATAGTATAAAATAATTTTGTTCTTCTGCATGTGGGGATTCAGTTTTGTCAACAGCATTTATTAAAAAGATCGTCCCTTCCCATTGCATATTCTTTGAACTTCTGTAAAAAATCAGTTGACCATAAATGCATGGGTTTATTTCTTGATTTTCTATCCTATTCTATTGGTTGATGTATAGCAGGAGGGTAACAAAGTGTTCTGAAGAATGATGACAAGTCCATTTGTCCTCCCTAGAAAGGTAAATTTTTGAAAATAAGGTTTTGAATAGATAATACACAAACACATTACAAACTTCAGAATGTATAAAATGGTATATATGATGAAATTAAATCTCCCTCTCATGCCTGGTCTTCAGCAACTTTTCATCTCTTAAGAAGCAAAGGTTGTTACAATTATTGTGTTATTGTGTATTTTTCCAAAAATGTTCTATGCATTTTAAACATGAAAATGTATGAGTATATATATTCATGTTTTATCATTAAAATAAATTTGAATACAAATGGTTGTACAAAATATAGCTTTCTATGTGGCAGCTTTTCACTTAAAATACCATGAAGATCATTCCACATCACATATCTAAAGCTATTTTAGTATTTTGTTAGTGCCAGCAGAGTACTTCATTACACCATAAATTAACTAAACAGACATCAATTGATAGATATTCGGGTTGTTTCTAATTGTTTTACTAATGCAATGCTGAATATTTTAGTATATATGTATGTATACATATATGTACATACATCATTTTATAAAGGTATAAGCTTATATCAGTTGGATAAATTCCTAGAAGTGAACTTCCTTGGTAGAAGCCAATCTTAAAGTGTCTGTGTGGAGAGTGACAGTTAATCTAATGTCAGATTTTAAATGGATGACTTAAACTGAACAACTGTCATTGAATCTTGATCTTGCATTTACTAGGACCAATAAAAGTAGAAATTTCTTATTATTTCCATCTTTGAAGGTAAATTAAAACCCTCTGTACTTCACTAACCAAGGTTTTGTTGTTAAGATTGAACTTCTACTTGCCCATTGGATTTAATATTTTTAAGCCCAGATTATACACAAAATAATTGTTTGTCAGACTTAAACATGGTCTTTCCAATTACTACATAAATCTGTAAGTAAAACCAAAATGTGGTTTATTTGCTCACACACCAAGGACATTTCCTCATTCACTTTGAATCTGGTTACTTCTCATTGCTGTCTCTAAATAAGTGGGTTTTTAAAATGATTATCATATCTCTTTCTTTCCTACCTTTGCAACCAAGACTCTAAGAACCTAGGTCAATACTAGGACAGTGCCACAGAATTTAAATCTGGATATATTTCCCACTTAAAATGTAAGTTTCCAGAGGTAATGCATTCGTAATTGAAAGTTTCAAATTGAATGACATACCTAAATTTATCAGAGGTCTCTTCCTCTATTTTTAATTCCAGACAAAACTGCAAACCTTCAGGAGTTCCTGAGAATAAGTATCCTCCACCCCCAGGGGAATCTTGAATCTCACTGACATTGTCTCTTGTGTATAGACCTCAGTTTGGCCAATAAGGCATAACACATAA
The DNA here is from genome assembly GCA_963574655.1 of Perodicticus potto. NCBI lineage: Eukaryota > Metazoa > Chordata > Mammalia > Primates > Lorisidae > Perodicticus > Perodicticus potto. Next base: position 38,334 of record CAUYRH010169573.1, on the reverse strand, counting down.
GAGAAAACTGGTGAGATAATGGCTTGTGTTGCTATAGCTTGATAGGTGGAATTAATGACATTTTTCTATGTGGTGATATGTGAGTGCCATGACTCATAACACAGAAACAGATCCTCAAAAGAACGTGCCATATCTGAGACTGTGAGTTTTTTTTCCTTTATGCATTTCTTGCCATCTGGTTAATCTGCTGAGAGTGAAGCGTGAAGGTTTTGGAGATCACTCCCTGCAGAGCATTATTGAAGCACGATACAGATGCTTCTGAACTTATGATAGGGTTACGCATGAATAAACCCATTGTAAGTTGAAAATACACTTTCAATTTAGAGTAAGTTTACCCATATACGGTCCCCTCGGAAGTCCAGATGGACTTATAGAAGTCTAGGAGGTATTGAATGTGTATCATTTTCACACCATCATAAAATGGAAAGACCATTAAGTGAGACCATTGTATAAGTCTGTACATCATCTCAGTTAGTCCTCACCACTTCAGGAAAGTGTGCAGAAAAGAGTTAATAAAGCAGGTCTGGCTGCTATTCCCTTTTAATAAGGCCTAATTATAAGGTGGTTCACCCTTGGCTGGTATCTAGGAACTTGGGTTTCAGGAGTGTTCCCTCCATTAATAAGAGTGGCTCATTGTGTCTAAACTATCTGTACACACAACATGGTTTGTGTTGAATACCTGTTTACCTTCCCAGGTATTGAGCTGTGAGTGTGACCATGTGCTGAGTCCCATGATTTCTTCTACAAAATTGTTGAACCTGAGGTGGCTCTTGGGGACCTTGCCACAAAGTATTATGATTATTCACATTTTACAGAGGAGAAAGCTGAAATACAGAAAGGTTCTGGAAATCCCAATGTTCTCAACTGACCCTGTAGGTAAGGGCCAAGAATGATTTTGCAGAGATATAGTGTTTAACATCTTAATCTCCATGGCTTTTGGGATGGTTGCAAAATGCAGTTCTCATCGATTTCCCTGTTGTTCTGTCAATGACAAAGTTCTTACTATGTCCTGCTGCAAATTTTATATATAATATACACATATATAATACACAATGTACTGCTGGACGTCAGACCAAGAGGTAGCAAATCATGGCCATGGACCAAATTTAGCCTGCTACTTTTTGTTTGTACGTACATCCTTCAGAGTAAGAATGGTTTTATATTTTTATCTGGTTGAGGATAAAAAGGGAAAAGAAGAACAAAATTTTGTGATATAAAAATTATGAGAAATTAAAATTTAAGTGTTCTCATATTATGTTTCATTGGAACATATCCATGTCCATTAGTTTATATATTTCCATGGCCGTTTTCACGCTATATATAGTGACATGGTTGAGTAGTTGCATCAAAGACCATATGGTCTTCAAACCCCTTTACAGAAAAAGTTCGAAACGTCTCCTCCAGATCCTTCATATTCCAGGCCTTCCTCTCCTAGTCAACCTTATGTCTACTATTTTCATCTCCCACATACCATTCTTTTAGACCTGTGATCCTGAGAAAACTCCCTTTACCTCCTAAAAGCCAGAACCCATGTTATATATTTCTGGCACTGTGAACTTGGACAAAAATCACTTCTTTTCTCTGGACCTCAGTTTCATCATCAGAAAAAAAGGTAAATATATTGTTATTTTGACAGTATGATTATGAAAATTAAATGAAATAATATAGAAAAATAATTTAGTTCACATAAGAACTTCAGAAATGGTATTACTACTAGTGGTAATTATTTCTATAAAATCCAGTAATATTTTTATCTCCTTGTACAGTACAGATCTAACTATAGATAATCAATAAAAATTTCAAAAGAAAAACAAATTGATTAGGTTGGCATAATAGAAAGTAATCAGGATTCTGGAACAAGAAGGCTTAGATCTAATTTTCAGATGTGTCACTTGGTTCAGAGAATTTGGACCAACTTCTTATCTTTTCTTTCTTTCTTTATATTTTTTTTATTTTTTGAGACAGAGTCTCACTTGGTCACCCTTGGTAGGGTGCCATGATGTCTTAGCTCACAGCAACCTCAAACTCTTGGGCTCGAGTGATCCACTTGTCTCAGCCTCCCAAGTAGCTGTAATTACAGGCATCTGTCATAGTGCCTGGCTATTTTTTTAGAGATGGGTTATCGCTCTTGCTCAGGCTGGTCTCGAACCTATGAGCTCAAGCAATCCACTTGCCTTGGCCTTCCAAGTGCTGGGATTACAGGCATGAGACGCCCTACCTGGCCTTCTTACCTTTTCCATATGCCAGTATTCTTGTGGCTAATTGGCCTGGGACATTTGCCTGGCTTCCTTTTGGATAGCACATCAAAGAAGCAGGTACATATTTCCTCAGATCCTTGTTGAGAAATGGTACTCGAGATCAAGATGTCCCTTCCATGATCCTTAAGACCTATCCCCCTTGTATCACAGTTACTCCAAACTCAGGATTTCTGAGTGTTGCAGTTTCCTTAAAAAGAAAACAAACTCATCTAGCCATTAAAAGTCATTTTAAAGAATTTGTCCTAAATCTCAGTGCAATTTTCTGCTTATCCACTACAAATGATACCCTTCTTTCATCAAATTGCTACTGACCTAATTTATAAAGATTCTAGTAAAAAGAGGCTCATCATAATCCTTCATCTCTTTAGCAGCCTCTTTCCTCCCTTGAATGATCTAGGTCAGAATGGCCCACTACAAATAACTGGAAATATTACAAAGTTGCTCAAGAACCTTGTGAAAGGAGCTTCTCTAATGATTGGTGACAGATAGGTGCCAACTATGATTGAGATGGGAGTAGAATGGCTTGCAGGGGCTAAGGACTTAGGAAATGCCTGACAAAGTACACCAATGGCTAGCTGCTACTCTACTCTTACTTACAGAACAGTTTTAAGAATTCCCCATCATTGGTTGGTCTTCTGATTAATGCCTTTAATTCAGGAGACATTTTATTTTGACCCTTATACTTCATGCAAAAGTAATGAAGCAGTTCCAATAATAGAATTATTCAACCAAGATGTATCAAGTCTACATTGCGCAAAACATTACTGTCATGGAGGCCATGTCAGTTTGGTGTTCCCACAGTAATGCTGTACAACAACTTCAGAATCTCTGTGGCACACAACAATATGAGTTTAAATCTTGTTCCTAAATTTGAGGGGTCTAGCAAGGCTCAACTTCATGCAGGAATGGTGTGAGTGGCTCTGCTCCACATGCCTCTTATTCTCCTCTTGGGAGCCGTTTTACCCAAGGAAAGCTACTGCCATAACAATGGCAGAAGAGCCAGAGGGAGGCATCTTGCTGGCTTAGGCTCAGAACTGGCATAGTGTATGTTCTGTCCTATTATCAGTGAACCACGAGGCCAATTCCAAAGTCAAGGGGCTGGGATATGTCCTTTGCTCATGCTGAGGCTATACCATGTAGATGTACAGAGGAATTGAGCCCAATATTAGAATCCACTACTGAGCCTAGGACAAGATAGTTTCTAGGAAACTAGGGATCATCTAGGCCAACCTTCAAATTCTGAAGACAAGAAATTTGAGCACCAGAAAATTTAAATGGAAAGTAGTCAGAGCAAACCCTCTTTTGCACAATGATAAATTATACATATTATGATCTGCCTTCTGAAAGATGAGAAGCTTAGAAAGGTTGAGTGAAGTTACCAACTGTAAATAATTCTTGGTGGTTAGGCTTAGTTGACAGGTTATGGAGCCAATACAAACCCAGAAAGCAATTAGAGAAAGTGTAAATAGGAGGCAAAAAGAGAAAGCAGAGATTGAGCAATATCCTGGCACCCAAATGGATGTAGGAACAGGAACACTGACCCAAAGCAGCATTTAAGTCTTTTGGAGGGTTATAGAGAAAGACAAATCAAGTCCTATAGAAACTTGACCAGAGACTGTTCAAAGGGAAAAAAATTCTTCACTACTGATGTCCCTGGCCTTTCTCTGCCTACTTTCTCAACCCATCCCATGAAGGGCGGAGGAATGACTCTACCAAATTTAGCCTTTCCCTTTCTCTTCGTAGACATCCTTCCCTACCAGAGAATTTTAGGCTTCCCTCTAAACCAGGTGGGGATAATTTGGGTCCCTGAGAGTAAGCCAGTCTAATGCTAGGATTCTCTGTTCAGAAGTCCATGTGCCTGTAAGCCACTTTCCCCCAAAATATCTCAATCTACGTAGAAATAGAATGTGATTTTTCACCCTCTATTAAAATTACAACACAAAGTATGAAGCCTAGGGTCAGAGCACAATGATGTACCTTGTATAGAAAGTCTGACAGAGATGACTAATTAGACTGAGAAGTTAATCCAAAGCCTCTTTTACTTTGAGAAATTAAACTGCAGAGAAATGAAGCTAAACTAAGGTACATTTGAGACAATGGGGCATTGGGAGTAACTGTGTGTGTGTGTGTGTGTGTGTGTGTGTGTGTGTGTGTGTGTGTGTATTACCCAGAGACAGTCTACGATGTAGTGCCTGGAACTAAACACCTTATAAACTGATGCCTTGAGCGGTCCCCGGTTCCAAAGATCAAGGAATGCAATGATATGGTATAATCAGACTTCTAACATAAAGCTTTATCTGGCAGCTAGCTCTTTTTGCAGTGTGATATTTTATATACTACCTTAGAGTTGTCCCTAGATATAGCTGCAAGGATGTTTTCTTTTTAAGTTCCAATTGAAACTGCCTCATTCTTCTTTAGCTCTTATCTACTGTTATGTTTCATTTCCTAATATGTTGCCTGTGTCAGACAAATAACCACTCCTTGGCTGTACCATATTATTTGACATCTTGTTGCTTTTTGCCCATATTGACCCATCTGCCTGGAATTTGTCTGGGCCTCCTTTTCCACCAAGAAAATTAATTCTTTGAGACATAATCTCAGTATTGTCTCTCATGGTAAATCCTTCCTGTCCACTACCCATGTTATCTGCATACCATAGGGAAGCTAGAGAGGTCTCTGTTTTGGTTTTGGTCATACTGTATTACCATTATTTGTTAACCAATATGCTTCATCCAGGAAACCATCTATCTCATTCATTTCATTTTTTGTTTTTGCAGGCATGGGACTACCAAACAATCTCACAAGTTTTGTAATATAAATTGTCATTGAATGGAAGGAAGAAAGGAAAGCAAGGAGGGAGAGAAGATATACTGATTTCCTACTACTAGTCCTCAATGAACTAGCTTGTCCATTTCAGGAGGAGGTCCCTTTTCCATTTTGGTCTTGGTTTATATGAAATTTTGTAATGTAGTTAAATCTGCCCATTTTATTTTGTAGAGAACTTTTTTCTCTTCTGTCATTAAGTATGAGAAGCATGTGGAAATGAGAGACAAAGCCAAATGGGGCAGAAACCTTATAGACATTGATGGATAAGAAGAACCAGACTTTTCAGAATAAATGTCTGAATTAGGGCTGGAGTGTGAAGTCCTAGTGCTGGTTGAACAGTTTCTCTTGCCTTAGAAAAGGCAAGGATCCAGGGAAGACAATTTTCTGAAATGCTGCAATAGTAATCCTACAAAAGTCTGTGAGGATAATGACCAGACCATGGAGAAGTCATCTTAGGGTGACTTATATATATCATGGCTAAATAGCTAATATTTAATAATCATAACAAACTGGGCATTAAATCCCCTATACATATTGCCTTGTTATTTACTGGTATATATTTTGAGTCAAATTATTAAAGCCATTTGTATCATCATTGAATTATATTTTGTTTTGTTGGAAGGTGTGCAAAGGCTTATATTTGCATTTTGTAGCCAAGATTTAGACTCACTTAGTATTTCTAGACACAAATCGAAAACTATACTTAGAGCCTGACATAAATACACACTAAGCAACTGTAACTAATAATAATTCATGAGTTTTCAAAAAAAGTTTTTGCTATGGATATCATACAATGTTTTGCCTATTATCAGAATATATAATCACACTTAGTTTACAAAAAGGCTAGATTAAGGAATCTTATTTCAAATAACTATGTCACTTTTTGAGAACTCACCACTCCTGTAATCTTATATACCCAAAGCACCATCAATGAGTTAAAAGTATGTAAAATATGAAAACCTTTCAGTAATTAAATAGATGTCATAAGATGTATTTACTAAAGCTGACATCCTTTACTTAATTAAACATCCCATAAAGCCTCACTCAGAGCCTATTTACTTCTATACCAACACAATTATAATCAACTTAGCAAATCCCTCTTCAACTAAAAGAAAATAAACAGCAAGATGTAAAGAGGTGTAACTAGGTAGGGCAAGTTTGCCAAAACCATGCACAAAAACAGTACAAAGAAACAGTAACAAGAGAAAAAGAGTTCAAAACTATAATAGCTTGCTTAAAAATTTAAACACAGAATTACCACATGATCCAATAATTCTATTTGTAGAAATATATTTGAAAGAAGAAGAAGCAAGAACCAAGTATTTGCACACCTATGTTCATAGCAGCAGTGTTCATCATAGCCAAAAGGTGGAAGCAACCCAAGGGTTCATTAACAGAATGGGAAAATAAAATGTGAAATATATCTACATATACATATATAGATATATACATACACATACATACACATATACAGGGGGGCTATAAAGTTCATGTACAATTCTAAATTGCACACTATGGTCACCCCGTGTGTGTGTATATATGTGTGTATATATATGTATGTGTATATTTATATGTGTGTATAAATGTGGGTAACCATAAAGTGACCACAAAGTTTGTGTGCAATTTAAAATAGTGTGCAATAGTGTACCTAAATATGGATATATGAATATATATGTGTATATATATATATATGCACACACACACATATATATGTACAGTACAGAATTATTCAGTCTTGAAAAGGAAGGAAATTCTAATACATGCTACAACAAGGATGGAACTTAAAGACCTCATGATAAGTTAAATATGCCAGTTGGAAGTACAAATATTATATGATTTCATTAATACACCTGCAGTAGTCAAATTCATAGAGACGGAAAAAAGAATGGTGGTCTCTGGGGGGTGGCAGATAGAAGAATGAGGAGTTAATGTTTGATGGGTACAGAGTTTCAGTTTGAGAAAACACAAAAGTTCTGGAGATGGATGGATTTGCACAGCTATGTGAATATTCTTAATGCCACTGAACTATACACTTACAAATGACTTAAAAGGATAAATTTTGTGCTGTGTATATTTTGCCATCATAAAAAACTGTAATACATAAATGTCTAGTCCAGTGAGGGTATGTCCTAACAGCTGTGCACATGCCAATAGCTTTTTCAAAATATTCTGCATGACATATAGCTCAATATGCTAATAATCATATTCCTGTACCATAAAATGATTAAATTATATTGCCCCTTACTATTCTCCTGAGAGACAGAGACAGATAGCATGGCCTTTAAAAATAAATTTTGCTTAAAATAGTTGAAATTAACCATGGTTTCATCTTAAAGAGGTGACTTCTATATGGCATTTTAGAAAATGACTCCATACATTTATCACATATAAATGTTAGCTAATATTTGCCAAAGCACCTAACCCATTGCCTTGAAAGTTGCCATTAAATGTTTGTTCTATTTGCTACCCTCTCTCATGGAGAAAAGAATCTAGTAACATTTATTTTTTTAATTTAATTTTCTATTAAAATATTGTCTTAAGGTTGGGAAAATGCACTTATTGTAACAGCCAGTAAATATTATAATTAAACAAACTATTTTTAGAGGGATATGAGCTGAAGCTTTGAAATATTCTGTTCTGCATTTAGGTGAAAAATTTCTATTTCAGCAGGAATAAAAATGATTTTTGCTCAAACGTAAACCAAGAAAAACACCCTCAAAGCAATATTTTGGGAAAGGTTCTAACTCTTGATAAAAAAGCAATCAAAATAAAAATGCCATCCTGGGTCAAGGACCAATGAGTCACTCATGGAGAGGCCCTCTGAGCTTCATGACATGGCAGTGTCCTTTTGAATATAACATGGGGATTTAAAGTTCCACTTGAGTACTTTTGAGGCTGAGGTAGCTGCACCAAACTTTTTTTCATTTATAATGTTTGCTTTTTCCTCATTTAATAGAAAATTGTATGATGACATTTTGCAGCCAGGTGTAGGGTATAGAGGAAAAACACAATTCAGGGTTGAAGGCATTAAGAAATCTTTTAATCTCATTCTTGCTGAGATTCAGTACCATTTGGTTTGTTCCTTTACTTAAGGATTTAAAAAAATGTCTAAGTCCATTTTAAAAGTTAAAGTATAAAGGAAAATAAGTTAAAACATTAAAATATTCAAATGTTGATCGTTCCTAAAAGTGCTCAAATCAATATGTACTTAATTACTTAAATCAGAGCAACACATAAAAATACAATTTATTATTGTCAATGGAGAGAATCCTGGAAACAATAACGAAGACCCAATTAGCTAATAAAAAAGTTTGAACCTGAAGACTCGACAGTCCTTTATCTTTACAACTTAATACTTCTGTGAGCCTGGGTATTTAATCTATTTGTTTGCACATCTGTAAAATGGGAATGACAGTGACTGTATAGGGTTGTTATAAAGATTAGAATTAATACATGTAAATGACTGTCAGAAGGCAGCCCTTGATAAATGGTAGCTATTACTGAGATCTCCTCCTATGAACATAATGCTATAATACACTAGCTAAATCTCTCCAAACTGGATTTGTGCCTACACGAGAGCTTTCCACCTACTGAACATGAATCACATTACACTTTTGGTACCACACATATGGAGAAAAACCAACAATTCTCTATTCATCACCTCTGAAACAACTTTCTTTAGACTCTTGGGTGTAGGATGACCCTAAAACTCAGCAAGCCCTCTCCAACCAGACCTATAGTTTCTGAAAGGGTCAACCAAAAAGCAGAGATGGTGTCTTCTGATATTATCATGGTCAGGGTCTGAAATGGAAGATGCAGGTAAATAAAAAATATAAAATGATTGTAAGTGATTATCACCAGACCTAGAAGCAAACAGTATAAAAGAAATGGAAGCTGTGTGAGGAACAAGGTCAAAGGAAGGGCTAGAGGCTTGTGGGCCATTGCTTTGCCCTCTAAAATGAGTGCCTCAGCCACAGGTTACCTCCATGCCCACCTGGTGGCATGACGGACACGGAGTAGGCCACAAACGCATCCTGTAAAAAGCAGACAGTCAGGCCTTCCTCTGGCTATTTGAGATGATCAAAAATAAAGACTGAATTTTTTCACTATTTCATTGAATATTCAGAGCTCAAGCCATATGGCTAGTGACCTAGGAGTGTGGATGAGGTGGCGGTACATGACAGACCCCCAACTATTGTGCCCATGTTTAAATTTAAATGTGACAATGAAAAGTGAAGTGCTCCGAAACAGACAGTTGCATTTTTTGACCTGGAGTTCAGTTATTTCAATAAAAATCAAAATGATTTCTACAGCTTAAGTGAATTCTTCTAAATAGTTCTTTTCCTCTGTGTTCATTTACAATCTCCTTCCTGCTATTAGAATAGAAATGCCTAATCTAGCTTGTTTGACTTCATTTCCAGCCCCTAGCACAGCCTGGAATATATTCAATTTGAGTGTGAAATTTCTAAATGAATGAATTCTGAATCCAAGCTGTATTATGCTACTACCGACTCCATCCAAGAAGAGAAATTGTCCTTCAGGGGTAGCTCTAGGTAATGCAGCTCCTAACGTGTTTACAAACCTAGGAAGACATTTTCAATATAAAAAATTTAAAAGCTTCCTATGTATTATTTAATTAACCCTTACCAGCAGGGTACTTAAGAGGACAAAGTACATTAGTCTACTACCATACTGAAGAAACAGAGACCTAGGAAGGTAATACGATTTGGCCATTTTGAATCAGTGAAACTATGAATGAAATAACATGAGGAAAACAATTGTTATCCTTGCAGCCAGGAACAAAGTTAAAGGGAATACCCTTTTTTGTGTGAGACTCTCAAAGAATTATAAAGACTACAGAAAATTGCAGGGCAAACTTCTAGGTTTTATGTCAAAAATCATAAAACTTAATCTAACTGGGAAAGGTTTTCTTCCCCCCTCTTTTCCTTCATTTGTAGTAAAAAACAAACAAACAAAAAAAAAAAAACCAACAACACCTAACATAGAACTTACCTCTTAACTTTTTTTTTTAAAGATGATTTCTTGCTCTGTCACTCAGGCTGAAGTCCAGCAGCACGATCATAGCTCACTACACTCTAGAATCCTGGGCTTAAGGGATGTTCCTGCCTTAGCCTCCCACGTAGCTAAGACTACAATTGTGTTCAACTATGCCTGGCTAAGCATGTTTTATCTTTTCACAGAGACAGGGTCTCCCCTTGTTCCTCAAGCTGTCTCAAGTGGGGCTTCAAGTGGTACTCCCACGTTAGCCCAAAGTGCTAGGATTATAGGCATGGGCCACTATATCTAGCCCCCTTAACTATTTTTAAATGTACACTTCAGTGGTGCCAACTATTTTCACACTTTTATGCAAGCAATCTTCAGAACTTTCTCATTTTGTAAAACAGAAATTATACCCATTTAAACAATTCCTCCCCTTCCTGCTTCCCCTTTGCCTTGCCAACCACCATGCTATTAATATGTCCTGTTTCTTTGAACATAACCACTTGGGATAGATACTTCATATAAGGGGAATCATACAATATTTGTCTTTTTTGTGGCTGGTTTATTTCACTTAGCAAAGTCTTCTTAAAGGTTCATTTCTTGGTCAAGTTAATTTTAAGATCAGTTCCTACATATATTATTTAAAGTATTAAGGATTTCAAAGTGAACCCGATATGATCTCACCAGGAAAAAAACACAAATCTCAAATACTTGGGATTAAACAAGAACTTGGAAAGCAAATACGAAGTTTACCATGTCAGCACAGTAAAAAAACAAATAATCCCAATCATTGAAGAGAACTGGTGAAACAGACGGTTGCATTACCTATGGGAGTAAGCAGAAAACAACTTTGGACTAGGTGAGAAAAGACCTGAGTTCAAGTTTGGGTTCTTTAATTAACAAGTGAGTGAGAATTAGCAAGTTATTGGGCATTTCTGAGCCTTGAGTCCTCATTTCTTTCAAAAGAATGTTGATGTACAGATAAGATTAAACATGTTATATCTTTGTGATACATGCATAAAGTTTTGTATAGGTGAAAGATAGAACTATTTTAAAAGTAATTTTCACATCTTATTTAATGGGTACAGCATTTTGGTTTTGCAAGATAAATAATGCTCTTTGGATTGACAGCAGTGATGGCTGCACAGCCATGTGAGTGTACTTAATGTCATTAAACTGCACACTAAAAAATGGTTAAAATGGTAAATTTTATGTTATCTATACTTTACCACATTAAAAAATACTTTAAAAATGTAACAGTATTTATGCCTTGAAAAGAAATTGCTGAATCAATGACACATTTTGAAAGTAGCAAGTCATATTATTTTTCTATTCAGATTTTGAGTTGCCATGTTTTGCACTCCCCTACCCAAAATACCATCAGCACTACAAAAACACAAAATGTAAAGATCTAACTTTACTGTTCGTGCTATTACCATACATATTTTTAAAATAAGGGTTCTGAGGCCACTTGTGATGGCTCATACTGGAAATCTTAGCATTTTGGGAGGCAGAGGGAGGAGGAAAGCTTGAGCTTAGGAATTCAAGATCAACTTAGCAAGAGCGAGACCCTATCTCTAGTAAAAATAGAAAATTAGCCAGAGTCTGTGGCAAGAGGTCTGCAGTATCAGCTATTTCGTAGGCTGAGGCAAGAGAATTGCTTGAATCCAGGAGTGTGAGGTTGCTGTGAGCTAACCTGACACCAGGGCACTCTAGCCTGGGGCAACAGAGTGAGACTTTTCTAAAAAATAAATAAATAATAAATAAAGGCTCCAGATTCTTATCCTTTTGAGAAAGAAATTATTTTCACTGTCTGATATGTAACAAACAGAAGCAAAAATGTGTTAAGTGATTCACTCCACCCTAGGGATCCAGGTTGCCAGATTAGACACAGAAAAGGTCACGCTCATTTTAATACGTTTATTAGGGAAATAGGTTAGTTCCATATGTATGATTTCTAAAGCCTGATCAAGGTAACTAGGTAAATTCTTGATATGAGTATGGTAAGGTGTGTGATTTAACACCCTAGAATAGGACAGCATTCTAAAACCTACAAATTCATTGAACAATTAAGACCAAAGTAGATTAACCCTGCTAAAGTTACTGTCTACATGAGTCACATACCTTCATTTTTAGCAACATTTTTTCAAAACTTTGTTTTTACATTTCCAGGCTTTAAGCCCAGCAGTCTTTTTTTCTTTTTCCAATCTTCCATTTTATCAACATTTAATAACCAAATACTGTTGCCAAATAATATTATACTCCCCACTAAATCATTTAAATGGCCTTCACATGAATTGCTCATTAGCATAAAATGTCTGAAGGGTAAGGGGAAAGACATACTGTCCCTAAAATTTTGAACTCAGGATTGAAGTTTTCTTCTTTCAGAACTTTGTCCTAAAGGGCATTCTATCAATTTGACTTTCAGGAATGATCCAGGGAATCCCAAACTGCATATGGGTAATGAAACAATCCCAGCCTGGAGTCTGCCTGTCTTTTATCATAGTCTCAACAATTACATTGCTATAATATAAAAATAAATTACATCCACTGACAAGCTAAAATATTATTCTTAATTCTGTAGCCTTGGAAATAACATTCAGGTCCTAAATTGAGATTTGTACATGCTATGTTTAGTTTTCAATTCATAGTCCACTGGCTAAAAAATTGCTTAGACCTTGTAGGCAATTAAACAATAAATAAAATGTTACGAGAATGAATGTAAAGACCTAAAAACCATGCTATGAATAGAGAATAAGCAAAATAGAAATAGTGATTGGTTAGATTTGATTTACTCAGTATGTCAAGCATTCATTAGCTTACTTTATATAACTTATAACTCCTTCATTGGGAACTTAGGTCTCAGGTACTATGTTAAATGTTTCACACTTATAATTCCATTTAGTTCATACCATAAGCTTATGAAGATGAATACTATTCCTACCCCCACTCAGGTAAGAAAACTTGTGTTCACAGATGCTAAGTAACATCCCCCAAATCACATGGTATCTTAGAGCCAAAAAAATGTCTTAGAGGTCATCAGGCTCAAATCCTGCCTCAATGCAGACGTTCTGAAGGTTGGCACCTAGCCTCTCTTTTGATACTTTTGATAAGAGGAGAAGTTGACTACCTAAAAATGGTTAATAGAAAGTTCTTTGCTTCCTTTCAGTTTGCCAAAACCTTTACACCTTTAAATTCTATTCTTTGGTTACCTTAATTTAGAATTCCAGAGTCCTCTCCCCTCCATGTAGTTGAAGAGAAATGGCTGGATTCCCATCATTGGATGTGGCTTTCAGAACCTTCACAGTTGATGACCTGGTAAATTTCTCCGCCCCCATCCCAGTCCTCTCTCCACAATACACTGCAGCTTTCCAACGTGTCTGTGGAGACTTGAAGCCCAGAACTGAGCACATGCTGCAGACCAGCTCTGCCCAGAACAGGGTCAGCAGGGCCATCACACTGCTTGCTCTGAACCACACCTAGGGATACAGCCCAGAATGTATACATATTTTGCTGCCATGCCATATTACTGACTTCCAGTCAGCTTCCCAGTTGGCTACAGGCCCCAGCTCTTTTTTTCCCAAACCATAGTTAAGTCAGGTTTCTGCTGGCTCTTACATAGTTCATTTTTCGATACTTCAGAATTTTTTTTTTAGTTTGAGTTTTCTTAAAGCTCACCAGAAGTGATTCAATCAATTTCAAGTTTCTAAATGTTTTTAAATTTTATATTTGCTACCTAATGTTTTAATGAACCTTGTAGCAATTTAGACTTTTCTCACCAGTCACAGTGAGAGAAAGCTCAGTCATGCAAAGGGCATTCTGAGACTGAGCAGGAAGAACCACATGGAGACTTTCCTTTCAAGGATATGAGTATAGTCTAGGGAACTTAATTCTAGAGAGAAAATCTGTCCATACAAGTTTGTCTAAACCTTAGACAAAGTTTGTCTACACCATACAAGTTTGTCTAAACCTTGGCAAATAAATATCCTACAATAAGGTACAAACTTGGCTGAAGCTTCCCTGTGTTTTGGAGAAATCTGTTTTCAGATTTCCTATTGTTTATGTTCATAGATTAGGCCCTGTTTTCTCTGCAGGAACAAAACTGTTGCTGGTCACTCTTCTACTTGGACATGGATATTCTTTTACCACTTATCATTATGTCTACCTAGCCGACATCTCCACCAATGGTAAGATTGTTTTCCCCTTTCTAGGCAACTGATGTTTGCCCCTCTCACACAGTTGTTTTTTTTTGTTTGTTTGTTTGTTTGTTTGTTTGTACTTGGCTGCAGTAAAGAAGCTGAATACTAGACACAATTAATCAACTGTTGAAATAGTCCTCTTCACACCCCTCTTGTCTATGATCAGACTGCTTCTGGAGCTTAAGGTAGAGCTGAGCCTCAAAAAGGAAAAGAGAAATTCAAGAGTCTTAAATCAAGAGCAGACGAGGGCCAAAAGGCATTTAAGAGAGGCAGAGAACCAAGTAGGCCCTGCTAGAGACCCTATTAACAAAGTAAATGAGGTTAATTAGATATGATGTAATGATATAAAAAGCTACATTTATTTACCACTTACTCTGTGATAGGTATACTACATATATTATCCCATTGAATTCCTACAACAAAGGCTATGAGGTTGGTACTGTATTCAGTCAATTTTAGAGCTGAGGAAATTGCACTTCAGAGGATTTTTAGTGCCTCTCCTGAGTCGATTGTTAAGTACCAGAAATGTGATTTAAACTAAGTTTGTCTATAACACTAATCCCTCAGTTTTACAGATATAAAGTCAGAGACCCAGTGGAGTTAAGTGACTTGCTTAAGAATACAAGGACTTGGTTTTAGATCCAGGACTGCAATCCAGTGTCTTGACTCTCCCACGCACTTCACTATTTACAAGACGAGGTGATCCCCTGACCCAAGTTGTAGATTACTATCCCATCAATTTCTTTTTAAATTATTCCCAAACCATGCATGCATTACCACATAAAGTTGCTGGGATCCATGATTTCACAATTTTGAAACTTGTAACATTTATATATCTTTATATTTCAGATTTTGAATTCTCTAAAAATGATTGCTTGAGTTCTATAATATTTTATCAATTTTTTTCCTTAATACCTGCAGATATATATTACCTTGACATACAAGCTTGCACACATTTTAAAATATTTTCCTTTCACTATCATCTCATCTTTCTTCTGAAGATTATTAAACTTGATCAAAAACCCACAAATAAAAAGTTAATACACAGCATCCTGCATGCCAGGCACTATTATGCACTTTCCATGTATGATCAATAAAGTACTAGTCTATATAGTACTCAAAACAACCTACAAAGTATTATTTTTATTTCCACTTTTTAGTTGATAAAACTGAAACACAGAATAAGTAATTTTCCCTAAGTCAGAGAGCTAATAAAAGGCAAAGTCACCTTTAAACCCAGGTATTTGAAACTGGACCCTGCATTTTTAAACTATGTCTTCATAGCATGAATAAAGTGGTGGGTTTTTTCTTTATTATGACATTTGTTAATTTCACACTATCTACCCCAGGCAATGTTCTAGCCCTTCCTGTACTATTTTTAGCTCTAAGAGTGAGGAAGAGAGATCTTGGTATTGTCTTCATTGTTTTTGTCTCAGACTTTCCTTGATTTCAGCCATGCTTACACATTTACTGAATTACATGCCAGCTTTTCCATCTTTTTTGCATAACATTTAAAACATATCAGTTCTTAGATGGATCCTCTTTTTTTTTTCTTTTTTTTTATTGTGGCTATGATACATACTTTTGTTTTATTTTAATAGAATTTCCCATATTTTATAGAAAGGCCAATAAGACAATGAAAGTATTCAAAATAATTGTGTGGTTGAGTATTATTACTAATTCTAGTTAAACAAGTCACTTTAGAGATCATACTTGAATTACAACAAACAGATAATTTAAATGCAAACTTAAAAATCAAAGCAGCATTAAAGTCAGCACTTTTTTTTATGAAGGCACAGTCCAGTCTAAAAGTTGTTCAATCTTAACTATGAACAGTAATTATTAAGTATGTAAGTGTAGAAATCATAGAAAATTGAATAGTGCCATAATGGCTAAAAATTGTTGTTCAAAAATTCTTTGTCCAAATTTCATGTGACATATTCAAAACATACTGAATTCAATTCTTTATTGAAATTTAGTGAGGTCATCCCTTTGGTCAAATTAACTTTCTTTCATTTAAGATTTTGTGAAGGATTTTGAATAAAAGGAGCTGATTTTACTACTCTCTTTAGATTCTCTTTCTGTTAGACCAACAGAAAGGTTGTGTAAGGTTGACTATGTCACTTAATAGGCAATAAATATTTAGTGTACATTGACTTTATGCCAGACAAATTCTGGGCATCAGAAAAGATCCAGCCAAGATCCTACCCTTGAGGAGCTTATACTCTACTTCTTTGACAGATAATAAATAAATAAACAAATAAAGTAGATATTAATAAGCACTAGATAATTCATAGGCACTATAAAGAAGGCATGCAAAGTAATAGTTAGAAATATTATGAAGATAGAGTAGACTGCATTGGCTAACATGGTCAGGGAATATCCCCTGAGATGAAGGCATCATGCTGGTGACTAGAAAAGGAAAAGGCAGCCTGGTGATGATCTGGAGGAAGATTAGAAGCAAATCTCTAGAATAAAAAGTCTGAAGGGTATGAGGATCAGAAAGTCTGGCCAGGGTTAATGAATAGGTAAAAGGTGGAAAGCACTGGGATCCAAAAGACAGACAGGAACCAGTAAGTCCAACACGTTACTATGAAGAGTTTGATAGGAACAAACGATGTCCCTGACTTACACTTCTGAATGATCCTCTGCATAGAGGGGCAAAGTGAGGGCAGGGAGACTAGTTTGGAGACCACTGGAGCTATTCATGTGGAAGATGACAGTGACTAGATTAGGATCGTAACAGTGGAAGTAATAAAAAGTGGAAGGATTTGGGATATATTTTGGAGAAAGGTTCAACAGCATTTCCTGATTGGGGTGGTTTAGGATTTGAGTGAAAAAGAAAAATAAAGAATTGCTGCAAGGTTTGGGGCTTGAGAAACTGGTGAGTAGTGATACAAAGTACTTAAATGGGGAAAGTTTAATGAGGAATATACTTGGCAATAGATGGTGACATGAATGGTTCTTTTTGAATTGTGTTCAGTTTAAGATTTCTTTATATAAATACAAAATATCATATGAAGATTTTGCCTAATGATTTAAACTTGGGAGACATTATCATTTTGATATTATTGCAAGTCATTGCATTAGGTATTTTCACCTAAAGTAAAAATATAGTTCTAGAAGAAAAGGGAGTATAAGCCTGAGCCTTCTGTGCCCTAAGATTTCTTTAAATGTCAAGAAGAAAGGGCATAATTCACAAAGACGACCTTAAGAAAGCAGCCAGTGAAGCAGGAAAAACAAGTGTGGTAAGGAGTGATACCTGCAGGTGGAACAGGAAGCTCCAGACGCTCCTTTCTCCCATGGAGACATTTATCCAACAATACATGAATGATTTCTTCTATGGGAAATCCTGAAACCAATTAAATTTCTGCATCCCAGATAAGTATAAAATAAATCACATCAAAGCTAGTAAGCATATTGGTACCACTCTCTGACCATAGTCCCCTTCCTCCATCTAGAGTAGCCTGCATATCCGGGGATAACTAAGAACAAAAGAGCTGAGCAACGTGGGGCTTCTCCAGAGGACTGGTGGCACAGCTGACAGTGGCCAAAATAGTTCAGCTGCTTCTCCCTGAGTAAAGAAAGCGAAGAGTACAGCATATGTCCGATGTTCCAGCATTTAGATGGGGTCTTTAAGGGACAAGGTTTTGTATAGCCTAACTCAGAGAGCCAATAGGACCTGGCATGTTCTAAATGCCAGGGACCTTTGAGAATAAAACATAGCTGGGGAGTGTGCTTCTTTAGAAGACTCACAGTAGAATAGACAGAAAACAGAGGCAGTGTGGTATTACAAGCTCCTGAACAGTGAACACAGCAAATCCTTCCAATCAGGAATCTACATGCACAAACTAAAAGAAGACACATCCACAGAAAAGGTTTGAGAGGCCCTCAGAACCCCTAGTTGGCCTGATTGGTCTTTCCCTATACAAAGCCAATGTGTAAAGATTATGAGAAGTGATCATTTTTATCAAATGCCTAGATACCAGCACAAAAGTGCATGAAATATGAATAAATGGAAAATTGGCTTGATCAGAAGAACAAAATTAACATCCAGAAACCACCTCCAATGAAACAAATACACATAAATTTCCTAACAAAGACTTAAAAATAACCATCAAAGATGCTCAATGAACTCAGGAAAATAATATATGAAAAAAAGAAAGATTTCAACAAAGGTATTTTTAAATGTATTTTTAAAAAAACAAAAATTTTGGAGCTAACAATGCAGTTACTGAACTATTAATTTAAAAAATCCACTACAGGTATTCAAGCAGATGACTTGATTAAGCAGAAAACAGAATCAGCAAATGTAAGATTAGGTCATCTGGCCATTTGAAATTATCCAAATGAGAAAAAGGAAGAAAGAAAGAAAGTGAAGAAAGGCTTAAGGACTTTAAATTATGGAATTTAAATAAAAAGAAAGGGTCAGAAAACTTATTTAAAGAAATGAAAAATGGCAAGTAGTTTCCCAAATCTGAGGAAAGAAATGGGCATCCAAATTTAAGAAGCCCAAATCTGAGGAACCCAAACAAGTCTATATCAAGACACATTATAATAAAATTGTGAAAATCAAAAACTAAGAGATAATTTTAAAAGCATCAAGAAAAATGTCACCCTTTATGAAAAAGGGAAGACCCAATAGATTTCTCAGCAGAAAACATAGGACAGAGGGAGTAGAATGATAGTCCAGAAGACTACATCCAACAAAACTGTACTTTAAAAATAAAAGGAAAGATAAATATTTCCTCAAAGAAAAACTGATAGTTCATAACCACTAGATCTGCCTTACAAAAAATGCTAAAGGGAATCCTGTAAATCGAAATGAAAACATATGAAAGCAGACAAAATGAAAGCATATGAAACTATCTAACTCAAGGATAAAGGTAAATATATAGGTAAATACAGAATACTATAATGCAATAATGTTGGTGTGTAAATCACATTTAATTCAGGTATAGGAGTAAAAGACAAAAATAATTAAATAAATAAATATAAATATAAAAATATCTTAGTGTATATAAAATTTAAAAGATATAATTTATTACATCAATAACAAAGTGCATGGAAGGAGAAGTATAAGTGTAGAATTTTTGCATGTGACTTAAGGTATGTTTTTATTAATTTAAAAAGAATAATAACACTAAAATGCTTCGTGAAAATTCATTATAATCACAATAAATCACCTATAAAAGATACACAATAAGTGAGAAAGGAGTCAAAGCATGTCATTACAAAACACCAACAAAACCCAAAACAGCGAGAGTGAAAAAGAGGGACAAAAGAGCTATAAGACAGAAAAAAAAACTAACAAAATGGCAATAGTAAGTCTTTCCCTATAAAAATTTCTTTAAATATAAAAGAATCAAACTCATTAATCAAAAGACATGGAGTGGTTGAATGGCTAAAAAAGAAAAAAAATCAATATTCAACAATGTACTGTCTATAGGAGAATCACTTTACATTTAAGAATATACATAGAAATGAAAGTGAAACAATGAAACAAGATATTTCATGCAAGTAGTAAGTAAAACAGAGCAGGAACGGCCTTCTTCTATCAGACAAAATAGACTTTAAGTCAAAAACTGTAAAAAAGGACAAAGAAGTACATTATTTAATCACAAAAGAGTCAAATCATCAGGAACATACAACAATTATACCTATATGCATACCCAATATCAGAACACTCAAATATATGAAGTAAATATTGACAGATTTAAAGAAAAAAAAGACAACATATAATAATAATGAGACTTTATATCTTACCTTCCATAACGCATACATCATCCAAACAGAAAATCAATTTAACAAATTGGGTTTCAACTATACTTTTGACCAAATAAATCCAACAGATATAGAAAGCATTCCACTTAACAGCAAAATACACATTCTTCTAAAACATACATATTATTTGGTCATAAATCAAATCTTTAAAAATGTAATAAGATTGAAGTTATACAAAGTACTTTCTCTGACCACAATAGAATGAAATAAATAGAATAGAAATAAATCAACAGAAGAATGAAAACTGGAATATAGAGAAAATTAAACAATACATTTTTGAACCACCAATGAATTAATGAAGAAAACAAAAGGAAATTTAGAAAATAACAAGATGAAAATAAGAATGAAAATACAACATATCAAAAACAATAGTAGAAGGGAAGTTTACAACAATAAATGCCTTTATGAAAAAAGAAGAATCTTAAATAACCTACTTCTATTCCTTAAGGACCTAGAAAAAGAAGAGAAAATTAATCTCAAAGTAAGAAGAATGAAGAAAATAATAAAGATTTGAGCAGAAATATAAATAAAATAGAGAATAGAAAAACAAAAGAAAAATAAACAAAACTAAGAATTTTTTAAAAGATAACATTTACAAACAGTTAAACTAAGATTAAAAAGAGGGAAAATTCAAATAAAACTAAAAATGAAAGAGAAGACATTGCAACCCATGACACAGAAAAAGGATCATGAGAACAACTATAAGACAGCAAATGAGATAACTTAGAGAAAATGAATAAATTATTATTATTATTTTAAGACAAAGTCTCAGTCTATTGCCCTGGGTAGAGTACCCTGGCCTCATAGCTCACAGCAACCTCAAACTCCTTGGCTCAGAGGAACCTTCTTACCTCAGCCTCCTGAGTACCTGGTACTACAGGCACTCACCACAACCGGCTGGTTTTTCTATTTTTGGTAAAGATGAGATTGGCTCTTGTTCAGGCTGGTCTCAAACTCCTGAGCTCAAGATATTCACTCACCTCCCAAAGTGCTAGGATTACAGGCATGAGCCACTGTGCCTGGCCTAACAAATTCTTATAAACATATTGTGTACAAAGACCAAATCATAGAAAGAAGAAATAGAAAATCTGACAGTTCTAAGACTAGTAAGAAGATTGATTCAGTTATTAAAAACCTCTCACCAAATAAAAGCCCAGAACCAGATGGCTTCACAGGTGAATTCTACCAAAGTAAAATTAATACTAATCCTTTTCAAAGTCTTCCAAAAAAAAAAAAAAAATCAAAGGGAGTGAACATTTGCAAATTCATTTTATGAGACCACTATTACCCTAATACCACAGCCACACAAAAATGCCACAAGGAAAAAAAAATACGGGCCAGTATCACTAATGAACATTGGATGCACAAATCCTCAACAAAATACAATCAAAGTGATTTCAAAAACACATTAGAATAATTATACACTGGCAGAATATAGATCATCAGCATCTTGATAAGAACAGTGTTAGTGTAGTGGCAGGGAAACAATGAGATTAGTATAGAATGGGGAGAGAAGAGAAATAACAACCTGAAGACTGAAGACAGAGAATATATTTTTACAAATATCAGAGAAACAGCATAGAGGATAGAGAGACAGTTTTTTTCTAAGAGGAGTATTATTAATATATGCTTGCATATGAACTGAAAGGATCCTGTAGAGGCAGATAAAAATGATAATGTAGGACACAGTGGATGAATTCATTAGTAAACTTAGGAGAGATTTGAGCAGATGGGATCCAGAACACAAGAGGAGAAGATGAACGCTAGGCAGGAGCAGGTCCATGTCTTAAAGGAAATACAGAGTATACAGAAACAGATGCAGGTGCACTGGTGGGTTCAGTAGTGAGACATTCAGGAAGTTGTTTGTTAGCATCTATCCTAAAATCAGTATAGAAGGGGAGGGAAGGAGGTGTTGATTTCAGAAACAAGAAGAGATACAAAATTCTCATGTCAGAGAACAGGAAAATGAATTTACTAAGGAAGTATAGAAAGTCTCTCTGACTGTATCAAATCCCATTTAAAAGCTATGATCAGAAATTGCTAGTGAGTACATCATCCAAGCTATGTCTTTTTGCTCTGACAATGTTGATCCACTGAAGTTATCTGGAATTGGAATAGGTGGAAATTTGAGTTTAACTGAGTTGAGGTTTTTTTAGGTAAGTCGAACGGGGAAGAGTGAGATGAGAGCATTAAGGTCATTTTGAAGGGTGTGACTCTAGTACTAGGTCAAGGAGTTTGGCTTGATGAGAAATGAGGACATGAGGGGGTGAGGAAGATTAAACAAACCTTCACATTCTGCAGCTTCTCCTCTACCAGTTTTCAAGGCAGGAGTTTTACATCCCCCTGACTACCTCTTTGTCCTGGAAGACTAGTTCGGATTAGGTCATGGCAGGAATATGTGTAGGGCTAACTCTGTACTAAGGCAGCTGTGGTCATCCTGCCCCTCTTCTTCATTCTCCATATAGCAACAGGGGTGTATGACCCCAAAATGCATTGAGGTAAGTTCCCACTTGCCCATTAGGGCTCCTTGAAGCACATCTTCCTCTGCGCCACCCAACAAGCCAGAGGGGTGTCTCTGGGAAAGTTAATCAAGAAACCAAGATCATTTATTATAGTCCACATTCCTTCATGAAATAATTTGCTTCCCAAGTGAAATGAGGAGCAAAATTATCATTTATAATGGTAATTAAGGATAAAGATGACTGCTTCAAAAAATTTAACTCAGAAAAAATTCTATGGAAAACATAATATTAGCTGACATTTAAGATAGAATGTTGTAAGAGCTATCCACTCCTATGATCTGTAATGAAATACAGGAACATAAAAAGAGCACTTTGAGCTAATCTACGGGCCATCTGCTTCAGTACCTGGTCTCCGGAGGTGACTAATCCTGGCTGCCTCTCAAGAATGTTTAACCATCTCCTCCTGCCCCTCTCTTAGCGACCTATCCTCCTCTCTTAATAGAGCATAATAAAAGCATATGGTGCTGCAGAAAGCTTCTGGCAACAGAATTCCATCTGAACCATGGTAAAGTTTTCTCTCACTTTTCCCTTCCTGCAAGAATATATGATTTAGATACTTTCCTGGTGCCTAGTCTTTTGAGTCTGATCTTATTCCTACCCAGATCAGGAAAGGTAAGAAGAACAGAAAAGCTTCTTGAGGATTAAATCCCATGACTACCTCCAGGAGCTCCTCCAGTGCATAGGAGGTACTTGAGTGCATGTTCTCTGGTTTACAAAAACTGTTACTTGTGGGTGAGAGTCATCCTAACTAGTTGTAATAGTTTCATTTTCCAGGAAGCAGAGCTTAATCTGTAAGAAACAAGAATTAAAACGTGTATGTTTGTTAACCTTTTCTTGACCATCAGACCACAGCAGTTACTCTGCCAACATGCTTTAACACAATGGAGCCCTTAGAGATTACTTTAGATACATCAGATTATCTGACTCTAGTTACATTATCCCAGGCTGCTCAGTGAGAAAAATATAGATCTTAGTGACACTCCTATTTCTGACCTATCTGGAAAAACATGCAGATCATACTCACCAAAGGTGGTCTACTTTTAGGAGAAATCAAGAAGCTTCTAAAACAGAAATGATCTTACACACACATATGTTCATGTACACAGGCACACACATACATACATAGAGTGAGCTAACATTGAGAATAATGTAGAGGATAAAACAAAATATACCACACATGTGATCCTCTGGCCAGACCTCATAAACTCATATCTGAGTCCTGGGCAAGGGGTCAGTAAAAAAAGACCAATATAAACCAGGAAAAAAAGAGGAAAAGCACTCAAAACTTCAGCAGTGATGACAGATAGAGTCAGCAGTAGTAAAAGTTTATGTCAGCAGCTTCCACAGCAGGGAAACCAGCTCTGGAAACCTTTGATCCTTGTTAGACGTTAACATCTTCAGCATAGGGCCTCCGCAGACACAACACAGACTCTGACGGGGCTGCGAACAGCAATGATGTTTGTGCATGAAACTACAGAAGCACAGTTTGTCTCTATATCAAAGGAGCAAAGGTGATGGCTCCCCAAAGCTGCCACAGAAAAGGAAAGAAGGAAAATGGCAAATACGGTGTGGTAGCCCAAAGAACTGGTTTATCAATCTACCTCATAGAATTGGCTTCTAGATCATACGTAAGAATCCATCCAGAGGTTGCTAGAAAGCTGGGCCTGTGTAAAACAAAGAATGAGTCCAGATGGACAAAGAACAAAGGGGAATGGGGAAATCCATTAGGAGGTAGTAGAGAATTGAAACTACCAGTTATTATGAATCTGATTTTATTTAGGAACTGGTAAAGTTTAGAAAACACCACTTGTGTGCCAGTCCTCTCACTTGTTACTCTTCCCTCACAAATGTTCCCTGTTACTGTGCATGCCTGAGAGTCTTCCTCCTCTTTTCAGTGTAGTCTCTCTATTCTGATTGGGTAGGATTGTAATTAAATTAAAAAAAAATTCTAAGTCAGGGTAGAAGAAATTTTTACATGAGTAAAGTATACGAGCCTTAACATATAAACACTGTGGTATCCATTTAGCAATTTGAGGGCTGTGTGTGTGTGTGTGTGTGTGAAGATTAAGTGAAGTTTAACTATTTTAGAACATTTTAGAACATTTATTGTGTCAAAGAACTGAAATTCAAACTAGCAGATTATAGCCATTTTTATGCACAATTTTATTCCATGTAAATCATGATTCAAATGGATGAGGTATGGCTTGCAAATACAAACAAGACAGATCATTTCATTTCTATCAAAAACGATTTACTGTTTAACTTTGCTTTTAATGATTTTTTGATGCTGGATATCACTATGCTTTGTATTACCTCATGATGTCACTTTACTTAAGAGCAATATTTGAACAAGTCTAGCTTATAGATAAATTAAATCAACCTGCAACTTACAAATATAACAAAAGTAGCCAGGATTATATACAACAAAGAATGAGTCCAAATGGACCATGAATCAATATAGGGATGTTTCCTAAATTGGCATTAGTGACCACTAGCATCACCAGATGGGCTGACTTTAAGTGCTGCTGATGGCTGAGGACAAGAAACAGTAGGACTTTAAGGAAATGAGGGGAAAGGTTTTAGATTTATCACAGTGACTTAATTTGAACACTGAAGTAGCAATTAAATCATGCTTATTGCTCGAGGTGCACAATGACCTGTCATGTCAGTTATCAAAAATGTTCCCATTTGGGGCCATTAGCCTTGAGTCAAATATCAGTTTCTGGCATTAAGCCTGATTGTAAATTTGTACACTCATAGACCATATGGCCCAATAGAAAGAGCCTTGTGGAAAGACGTGCAGTTAAATTTCATTCTGCACTTACTTCCATAAAGGTCCTCCTCAGAGATGCACTAAGGCAGGACCTCATATACACTTATATAAATCACTTAGTGATCTTGTTAGAATTACATTGTGATTAAATAGATCTGAGGAGTGGGGTCTGATGTGCAGCGTTTCTATCAACTCCTATGGCCACAAATGCCAATGCTATAGGCCCTTGGACAAACTTTGAGTAGCAAGGCCTTAGAATTTTTTTTTGTTGTTGTTGGGGATCCATTGAGGGTACAAGAAACCAGGTTACACTGATTGCATTTGTTAGGTAAAGTCCCTCTTACAATCATGTTTTTCCCCCCAAAAGGGCCTTAGAATATTATTGACAGGTCATGTGAAAAGTACACATGTGGGGGACACAACTACAACAGGGACTCTACCTAACAAATGTAAACACTGTAACCTACTTGTACTCTCACATTACTCTGAAATAAAATAAAAAAGAAAAATGCATGCATGCAAAGGAAAACACTTTGTAAATAGTAAAGTAGCATATATATCATGTTACATTGATTTTTTTTTTTTTTGAGACAGAGTCGCAAGCTGTCACCGTGGGTAGAGTGCCATGGCATCATAGCCCACAGCAACCTCCAACTCGGGTTCAAGCAATCCTCTAGTCTCATTTTTTCTATTTTTTCTAGGGGGGAGGGTCCAGCGTTTGCTCAGGCTGGTCTTGAACTCATAAGCTCAAGCAATCCACCCACCTCAGCCTCCCAGAGTGCTAGGATTACAGGTGTGAGCCACCAGGCCTGGTCTATCATACTACATTGATTAACAATAAAAGGGAATTTAAGTCACCAAAAAATATCCTAGTAGAACAAATTATGTTTCAGATACTCTTCAATTTTTCCCTTATAGCAAAATCAAAAATAAAACTATGAATTGGAGAGGTAACATAAGAAGGATATTCATCCTAAACAATTTTGATGCTTTCTGATGACCTTGAAAGATTAACTTTCATATCACTATCCTGAATTAAAAAAATGAGAAAAAATGCCTTTATTTAGAAGTTTGTACAATTAAACCCAAGATTTGTCCTATAGATTGGATCATTCCAATTAAAATAGAAATGGTAAGTGACAATGAGAAAGAAGACCACTGGATCCAGAAACACTGGCAACAGAAAGAAGGGATCACTGTGAATGAAGAAATTAATAATAGCAGACATAGGAACAGAGAAATCAAAGCTGTAGGAACATCTAGTTTTCCTAAGTGAAACTGATCCTTTTCATTGGTGTTTCAGTTTTCTAAAGGAAATAAAATTCACATGTGTGATCAGTCTTTGATCCATAAAGCATTCCTTTTTCCTTATCTAAGGAACAACCGACAAGTCCCTATTGATGAAAAAATAGATTCTCTCTGAGGTTCCAGTCCCACAGCATTTTGGTCAATTTTTCATTGTTGCAAGGTCAGTTTGCTATACCACATGAAGATTTTTATCATATATTAGAAAATACATAGCAGACCCATTCCTATTGGTCCCAATCACTCCCAATCTTTTACATGTTGGATAGACCCAAATTATCTACACTTTGCTAGCGCCTATGATAGCTCTCTTTACAACCATGATTACAGTGAAAACTCTGCTTCCAAATATTCATCAGACTCACTTTTACCCAAATTTTTTACTTTGTCTCCTGCTTCCATTGCTGTTTACCCTCTTTCACCTGCTCGTGGTGAGAGAAAACATCATTCATAATCCAAAATGTGACTATTAAACAAAGGTGCATGGATGAAAACTTAGTACCATCAGAGATAGGAAGAAATGATAATAAATAAGATTGAAATTTGAGTAATTGTCAATGAGGTTTTTTTTTAATTAAATCATAGCTGTGTGAATTAATGGATTTATGGGGTACAATGTGCTGGTTTTATATATAATTTGAAATACTTACAACAACCTGGTTAACATAGCTTTCACCATACTTTCTTAATTATTGTGTTAAGACATTTATACTCTACACTTAGTAGATTTGACATGACCCTAGTAAAATGCATCATGAGTTTTGGCAGTACTATTCCTTTGAAAAATAAATTAAAAGTGAAACTATTAATACCAATTACTAACTTAATTCCTTAGCCCAGTCACTATCAAATCAGTAACAAGCCATTTAAACACAAAACAGCCACTGAGTGACTAGGTTCTGAAAGCATTCAAGAAGCACTTGAGAAAATTTTTAAAGAACTGCGCTCATCGTGGAGAATATCACACACTTACAGACAGCCCTGGGTAAACTGCAGGTGTGATATTCTTTGCTCTAGCCCTGGGTAATCTGGGTCAGCTGCCCCAGGTGGACAGTCTCATAATTAGGCTGCTCTTTGCTCTCCAGTTGCTTCACCTAAGAAAACCTGAAACTTTGAGGATGAGTGAGCAGCAGTTCCCCTCAGTAGAAACACTTGTGTGGTACACCAGGAGTGGTTTTAAATGGTGGAGATAATTACTTAATTCGAGCTATAGCAACTGGCCAAGTAAACATGTAGCAGCCAGGAAGCTATTAGCATGATTTTAAGGCAATTATTCCATTAGTGTTTAATAGTCTTCAATTAGTCGTCTCTGACTATCAAAGTTTCAATGTCTTTTTTTCTCCAAAATTTCTCAGAACTGAGTAATGCAAAAAGGTAGCAAACCCTTTTTTAAAATCTGGCTTTATATGTCTGGTACTACCAAACCTACATTACAGAAACACTGGGGTGTTGAGGAGCATAGATTTGCTGAAATATATTGTGTTTATTTTTTTCTCGGAAAGATTGGGGTGAGAAGAGGAAGCTTTGCAGGGGATCCACTGTGAGTACAATACGAAAAAGGGTAGGGAGAACAATGGAAATACCCACGGCAGCGTAATGCCGTCATCTTTATGTCTTTACTTTGAAGATCACCAGAATACCAACATCTCTGGTCTCAGGTTTTCACTTTGTCTCAGGGAAGAAAAGGAAAATTGCCCATTCCTGCTAATGCCTAGTTCCTCATCTCCTCATTCTAGTTAGTACTTGTTGCTATGAATCATCCGGATAAAAATGCCAAAGCCTTTCTCTCCAACACTCCTAGGAGATAGTCCCTAAGGTCTAGAATAGAGGTCAGATTCCTGAACTGACAGTACTAACAGGTAATTTGTCTTCAATGAGTTTTTTGGGCTTTTTTTTTTTCCCCATCTGTGAAATGGAGATGGTAATGCACTGCCTGCTTCATGGGGTTTGGGAAGGATTATGGGAGCTGATGAATGTAACAGGGCTTTGAAAAAAGTTAAGTATTAAAGACATGTATGGTAGATTAAAAACGATATCATACCATCCTGAGAATTAGCTATGCACACTTAGTCTTCTGGCCCTACATATCTAGAGAGTCACTTTTCAGAAGGCTACATCGCAGTTGTTTCCCTTCTTACCTTATACGTGTAAAAATTCAGGTGAGGCCAGGTGAAATTAACTTTGAAAAAAAATGAAGGAAGAAAAAGGATGGGAATGTCTGTGAAAGTGAGAGGGGAGTTTTGCCAACAAAGTTGTGTACTTTCCTACCATCTCCTTGAAAAGAGCAATCCCTAGGCTCAGGCAGATAGGGTGAATGCAGTGGAGAAGCTGGGGTGTTCTTTTCTTTGGAGATGAGCTCTTGGGAAGCTATCTGTTGAAAATAGGATAAAAGGAGACAACCTTTTTGTGGAGGAAGCTTACAGGGTAGCCTGTGCCTGGGATTGACTAATCACCATTGATTTGCGTTACTCATCAATTCCAACTCTGTGGGTTGGACCCTCTAGAGATTTTCAAGAGATCCCTTCTCCAGTTTGCTTTTATTTTGCCCTTTATCATGTTTTCACCTGGTAGCTGAGAGGGGGCGCTGGATGGGGCAACTGAGAAAAGGGAGACGAAGAGGTTGAAATTAATAACTCGGCTCAGCTCAGGGCCAGGAGCAGACCACCACCACTAATTTGTCTTCCAGCCAGGTCCTGGAAAGATCAAGTACATGTTCTCTTAGTCCAAGAGCTTAGCCCAATGGGTAGCGAAGTATGGCAATGTCCCCAGCTGCGGTTGTCTTAAACTGTCCTGAGACGACCCTTCCTCCTCTGATACCTGAACTAGGAGCTACTGCGCGCTGCGGCCCCAGAAACCTGCCCAGTCCTAGGGTCCAAGTCGCGCGGGCCATGCCGAAGCTTCTTGAGCCCTCCGGTTTCTTTCTTGCTTTGTCCACACTTCCCCCCTTATGTGCTGTCTGGACGCCAGCTCAATCATCTTTTCCCTACCTTTTGCCTTACACCACCCCTCCGCCACAGCTCACGCAGGTTCTCCTGCCGGCTGAAGTCCTGAGCAGCAACCGCGCGGTTCACAAAGGTTCGCTCTTCTGACCGGGCGACACAGGCTGCTACCGCGCCCGGGGACCAGACTCGGACGGCGGCTGCCCAGCCAGGCCCTCGGGGGCCACGCCGCTCAGGAAGCGGGGCTCTCAGCCCTCGCCCCCTTCAGCTCCCTGTCAAGGGCAGCTGTCACGCTGCCGCGGGTCCCTGAACTTTCATCACTCTTCGAGAAGCATTTTGTCTCCTTAAAGGAGACTGGGGACGAATATTAATGACTCTCACGGAGAATCTGCCACATCTCCATTCCGTGCCGGGGAGGGACTCAGAGGTCCACGCGCCGGAGCCGAGACCCTAAGACATCACCTCACGCTCACCTGACACAGTCACCCCACAGACCCAGAATTGCTCCCACTCTCCAAATCTGCAGGGGAAACCCTGGGGGTCGGGGGCACGAGGCGTCCTGCCGGAGCCCAGCTTCTCCCCTGCCCCCGTCCTGCGCGTACAGCCGGCTTCAAAAGCCCTGGAGAAAAGCAGTCACCTTGACTCCTGGCGCTTGGGCTCCCGGAGGTTTGGAGACGCTGGGAAGCCCAAGGCGACCGGGCACGCGCTCGCCTCGCCCGCGACCCACCCCGAAGACGACTTTCCCTCCCGCGGACACCGCGGCAAGTTACCACTTAGCGGGAGATGAGGCAGGGCGGGGCGGGGGGAGCGGAGCCTCCGCGCCTACCTGGGATGGCTAAATTGGTGAGGGGGATGCTGTGGATGCTCTCCGGCAGAGTTGCCATCCAGTCGGCGAATTTCAGTTCGTTTTTCCCCTGAGACGAGGCCATCGTGCCGGTCGGCGTGCAGCGCGCTGGTCCCCGCACTGCTCGGGCAGGTTGGCAGGCTGCGGCCGCTAACCCAGTGTTTGCTCCAGCCGCGCTGGAGTTTACACTCCGCTCTGCGCCACACCCACAGGATGGCGCAGACACATGCTAATTTTAATAATTATTCAAAACACCCCGTGCTCCCTCGGCGCCTCCAGCAGACTCCGCTGGAGCTTTTGTTCCTGACGTCCGTGTCCTCTCCGCTCTCCCCTCCCTCCTCCACTCCCTCCCCGGTCTTATCCTTCCTGGGCGTCTCTGCCTTTCCTCGCCATCCTGCAGTTTTCCTTGGCGGCTTCTCTTATTTTTTTAATTGTTTTGCCCATGGTCTTACTCGGTCCTTTGGTGTGACTTGCTAGTCCCCTTTGTATGAAAGACAGTCCTGCGGTTGAACATAAAAATCTTAGTAGACTTCGGGATTGCTGCGTCCTGAGCAGCTGATTCTCATGCCCGCTCTCAGGACTTTTCATCCTTAACACATAGCTTTCCCGTTCTAAGTTACAACAGGTTATGCCTTTCCTCGGACAAAATGGTGGTCTTTAGTCATCACTTTGCCTAATATTTTTGAATAGCTGATGAGAGGGGTGTCGAGACAAGACACAGGTAAATTTTTGGTGGTCCCTACTTAATCTCGGGTACCCTGCTCCAGACATTTCAAATCAAGAAGTGCTGTGCTTCCTTCGTTCTCCAGATCATGAGAAGTCTAATATTATTTCCATGGAGAAAGTCGCCTCTGTCCTGCCAGTTTCATGGCACTCAGGGCAACACTGAAGCCTTATGCTGGAAGAAAATCGCCACATTTCCCAGTGACATGCTGTAATTATTGCCAGTAGCATTTGGTGGAATGTATTTGGCACGAAAGTGATCAGTGTGACTGTCTACATTTCCCTTCCTTGGCAGACTAGAGAGACGTGCCTCTCTCAAGAGAAATCACTCATTGAGCCTCCAAAGGACTGTCTGGGTCTACGTGCCCTCAGATAAGAAAAACGAGAGAGATCAAGTCTTACAAATATGAAGAGACCAGGGTTGGCCTGAGTACAGACTACAAGAGATGAATTCAAATGTGCTGGGCCTTTGCAACCCAGAGAATGGAGGTGCAGTAAAGATATCTCAATCCTTTCATCCCCTTGGTGTGTACATCCTTCTTTTTCTAAAGGAAATCTTGTTAGATTGGGGAAATTAAAATCAAGGTAAGAGAGAGAGCTGGAGCTATGAAACGTAAGAATAAACCTGTCAGTTTCATAAACCCATTTAATGCTGCATAGTATTAACAAAGAAAAACAGACCTAAAAGTAACTTCTTTTGTACAAAGAATCCGAGCCCAGAGCATACTCACCCCTAAGTGGGGAGCACTATGGGAAAGATGGAAAGAGGAGAGATAATGCCTTATCCTTGGGATCAAATTTTCCAACCCCACCCTCATTTAATTAGGATGAAAATTTAGCTCATTATAGGATTCTTGGATGAAGAGACCTACAAACGTCACCCTTTTGGCAAAAGCGTGTACTCTGAGGGCATCATTGCAGGGCAGATCTGGCAGTCAGCTGCTCTGCGTTGGAGAAGTTTAGGACAAGTCCTCTTCCCTGTCAGCCCTCGTTTTCTCCATTATAAAATGGTGAGAATAGTTCAGAGACTGGGAGAGAAGCTGCTGGGAAAGCGTGCATATATGTTTATTACAGTAACAGAATAAGTTACTTCCTGTTCCTTGTTGTTTCTATCTTTATATTCTTTTTTGAAGAAATAAAAGAATTATTGAATCTGGGCAATATTTTTAAAAAGATACACTTTTAAGACATGCCCTCTTAAAGCGGATTGAGCTTGTGCATCCCCAAAAGTTTACAAAGTATTTTATGAAAATGAAACCACCTTAAACATTGAGAATCATTCCCTCTGTAAAGCATCATGTACTATTTTTGGTAAAATGAACAAATAATGCTTTCCCTGTTTTATTTGCTTTGAATTTTAGGATTTTTAATGTACTGGTTTAGCACAAATCATTATTATTGTCTATATGCAACCCAGTAGAAAAGACATGTCTGAAAGTTCATAGTTCTGAATTTCTTTCCTGGCTTTGTGGTCAGTATTTTGCCAGTTTTATGACACAGTTTCCACATCTTTCCTTCACTGGTCCTGCTACCATTTACTAAACCACATTAGGAAAATCATGTAATATCTCTGGGCTCTAGTTTGGCTACTTTATAAGTCAGGGTTCTCCACAAAACTGGTGAGTACGTAATTGCTTCTTCTTTAGAAAACTTTTGTTTTGTTCTTAAGGCCTTCGACTTACTGGATGAGGCCTACACACATTGTAGCAGATAATCTGCGTTGCTCAAACAATTGTAAATGCTAATCACATCCACAAACACCTTCACAACATCTAGATGAAAATTTGATCAACAACTAAACATTATAGCCTAGCCAAATTGACACATAAATAAACTATCACATTACTGACAAACTAAACTAGAAGTTGCTATAGATCTCTCCACCCCCTTTTGACTGTATAATTCTATAATTCTGTTTCCTTTATAATTCTTCTCATACATATAGCTTCTAGAAACAGAAAAAGGAATATAGATATTTATCTTAAATTTTGAATCTATTTAGGCAACTTAAGGTATAGCTCAACATTTTTATCCCCACAACATAGATGACAAAATATCAGAGACTTTTAATTGTGGTGTTAAGCATGACCGACCTCTAAAAATTGAACTTCTCCAGGAATATATGGAAAGAGGAAGATGCCTTACTGCAATGGCTTCATCCTTCCACAAAAACTTGTTCATGTAATCCTCTTCTGTCCAGCCAATTCACACCATGAAAAGTTGTTGATAAATACTGTTACTTATCTGGGACATTTTCTTACTTCATATCCTTGCCCACCCATAAAAATATATGGCTCTTTACTATGTATTTTCTTTCACAGTTCATAATCTTTCTTCATTGTGGGAGATAAATGGTGTTATTTAAATTAATTGATTTTAAATTAGGTTTGAAAAACAAGGATTGTTAGAAGTCAAAAAGTGTTAGAATGTGTTTTAGTTGAATAGCATTTTAAGGAACTCTTTAAAACAATTCAACCAAATAATTTAAAAACACCATCTTCAGATATGTACATGTATAGACTCAAACTAAAACATATACAAAAGGGCAACAAACAACTTTTATAAATTAACTTTTTTTTTTAAGACAGAGTCTCACACTGTCACCCTAGGTAGAGTGCCATAGTGTCATCATAGCTCACAGCAACCTCAAATACCTGTGTTCAAGCATTCTTCTTGCTTGGTCTCCCAAGTAGGTGAGACTACAGGTGCCCACCACAATGCCCAGGGAATTTTTCTATTTTTAGTAGAGGTCTCTCTCTTCCTCAAGCTGCTCTGGAACTCTTGAGCTCAAGCAATCCTCCTGCATTGGCCTCCCAGAGTTCCAGGAGTACAGGCATGAGCCTCTGTGCCTAACTTATAAAATTAAGTCTTAATAATCAATGCTTTTTTTTTACCATTCTCTACAACTTTTACCTAGATATTCATCCAAAAAGAAAAAAGGAAACTTAATGTGTTATAAATACAGAAATGATTTCGTTCTTAAGTTAAATGGGGAAAAAAGGTGATATTTTTCTGCCATGATTTTAACCCTCCAGAATTTTCCATCTTACTCCTCTTTTTCTCCCCAATATCTACATTTTATGTGTCAGCCCCAAATAAGTTAATACTCTCTGAATATAATCTAGCGACTAAAATCACTGCTATGGAATCTGAAGGCCTTCTCCATTAGTTACAACACATTTCATGGTTTCCTTACTGAACTATTATGCAAAGAATGATCTTTTTTTTTCCTGGGAATGAGAAGATGGAAGATGCTATGAATCTTAAATAAAGTAAGGAACTTGATATTTGTTAAATAGATCAGGAGTTCAAAAAAGCTCCACTTTTATGCTTCTTGCTACTACCATGCCTTTGCTCACACATGGAGTGAATGAACTTTGTGCTTTCATCTATCAAAATTCATTTTCTACTAACCAACTCCTCTTACTATCCTCAAGAAGAAGTTATCTTTCCTGTCTGTGTACATCTATGGCAGTTTGTTTATAGTTATTTTGTATTGTGTTTTCAACTTCCCAGCTAGTCTCAAAACATTATGTAGGCAGGGATAGTATCATTTGACACT
Organism: Perodicticus potto; assembly: GCA_963574655.1. NCBI lineage: Eukaryota > Metazoa > Chordata > Mammalia > Primates > Lorisidae > Perodicticus > Perodicticus potto. The sequence continues at coordinate 3,598 of CAUYRH010169573.1, read as the reverse complement.
ATAATGCTTTTCACAAAGCCTAAGATATTTTAAGGGCTCATTCGTTTACTCACTTATTTCATAAATACTTATTGAGTGCCTATTATGTGCTCTGCCCTAGAGAGAGAAGATAAAGCAGTAAGTCTATTATATCTCTGAGTGTATATTCAAGGAAGAAAGTGGCAAAAGATAGACTAATGGCTAAATAAATAAACAATCTGGCTATCTCTCTCCTCTCAATGGCAAAGCCATCACTCAGGATGCTTTCGTTTTGTTTTGTTTTGACAGTCATTTAGAAAATCTTTTCTGAGATTCTCTGACCCAAGCATCTGCAAATCAGTCACACCTTTTTTGAATCTCTACAGCCAAGATCAGCCCTGAAATTTGACCCTGTTTAGATGGCCCAAGGCAGTAGCATGCCTATTTTAACACTTCACTAAATACCAAAGTACCAAAGGCTCATACCTTAGTTTAATAAACAGATTTTTAAAAATATGTTGGTTCAAAATTGTTTTACCTCTCTACACTATTTCCTATCATTTTTCCTCATTGCTGTCTTGGTAAGTCAGTAATGACATTTGGAATAACATGATATACTCTTCTGTTCGCCAGGGGGTATCACTACAAGTTGCTTCATTTCTCAGAGTGTAGAGATTGGTGGGGGCAGGGGGAGGCTGGGAAGGAAGAGGCAGACTCTTTCAGATTCATGTGCAGAATTAAAAAATCATCCTGGAAGTCTTCTACTTGTTACTGCTAAAAGGTTATGACCATGTACACCTACACTCATAGCAGCATTATTCACAATTGCCAAAAGGTGGAAACTACACAAACATCCATTGATAGATGAATGGATAAACAAAATGTGGTACATACATTCAACGTGACATGACGTCATTCAGCCCTAAAAAGGAATGAAATTCTAATACCTGCTACAACATGAATGCAACCTGAAGACATTATGGTAAGTGATGTAAGTCAGATAAAAATGACAAATATTGTATGATTCCACTTTTATGAGGTACCTAAAATAACAAGCTTATACAGACAGTGGAAGCGTGGTTACCGGTGGCTGGGGCAGGGAGAAATGAGGACTTTTTATTTTTTTTTCGAATGAGTACAGAGTTTCACTTTAAAATCATGAAGTTTCTAGAGATGGATAGATAGTGGTGGTTTCACAGTGATGTGAATGCACTTAATGCCACTAAACTTTACACTTTATATTTTGTTATGTTCAGTTCTAACTAGCACAAAGTTACTCTAGCTCTTTAAAATAAATATTGTTTACAATTCTATTATACGTTAAAAGAGTGGTATCTACTGTGAAGTCTTTGTAAAGGTTAGGGACAACTTGAAAACATGTATATGTAATAGATTAATTTGTCTGGAGCAGGAGGCAGATTTAGACTGCTATTAAAATAATTTATTTTTCTAGCTATAAAGGATGAAAGCCAAGGACTTTCTTTGTAGTTTAGTTATGTTAATATAGTTTATGAAATTAACTTGTAAATAAAGGAACAGGATATTTTTTAAATGGCTTACAAATGGCTAAGATAGTAAATTTTACATATATTTTACTATAATAAAAAATGACCACTGACTTCTATTCGTCAGAAGTACCATATGTATTTTATCAACTATAAAGTTGCCATTGTAGTCATTTGATAATAGTTTATCCTCCAGCCAATTACTACCAGAAACACAACTGAAGTTGAACAAATTGGGTTTATTATTTGATTCAGTGAGGGAGAACACACATTTTAGGAACCCTGGGACATCTCTGTAAGAAAATGTTAGAAAGGATTTACGAGATGAGACTTGTGTTAGATGATTTGGAGGAGAATTAAAGAGTGGGGCTTTGCTCCAATTTGGATGTTGCAGAAAGTGAGAAGATAATTCTATATTTGGGTATCATGATAAATCTTATCTAGAAGGAAGAAACACTAGTCTAAAGCTAAATCTGCAATTAATATAAGAAGCAGAAGGTACTCATTAGAGTAGGATAATGGTAGGTAATTTTGTGGTACAGACAATATTAATGTTTTGTTTATTTTCAGGCACGATTGCGAAAGTATTCAAATTCTTTTTTCTTAATCATCAAGGTCACAGAGTGGCCTTGTCAGATGTTGATGTTCTGGAACATGTTTATGTTCAACAGGTGGCCACCAAGACCTATTGAAAGTACCAGGAAAGCTCATAGATGCCAGGAACTATTTTCCTCTTTCTCATCAATAAGCAGAAGGAAGTCTAATAGACCCTTGTTATGCCCATGATGATGAATGTCATTGGCAACTCTGAAATGTACTTCCCTTCAATGATATTTTCATTTATACTTTAAAGAAAGAATAAGTAGATGCAATAAAGGAAATTATACATCTATGTTTGCAAGCTCACCACTATTATTGCATAAGTATGACCTATAAAACCTTTTGTATATTCCTGCCATTCTCAAATAGTTGCTCAGCCACATAGAAGCAAAGATAATCCCTGCTGCAGGGTAACTCACTCAATTTGCATTTCTTTCCAGCCTCTTCTTGCAAACCCCAAAGGCAATCATCTATATCTAGGGCTGTCTGACAGGCACAGGTAATGCTGTGGGACACCACTAACACCTGAGAGAAAGAAATTCTGAGAAAAGTCAAATAATGAGCTCTCAGTCTAGCCCTAGTCCTAGAACTATAGATCAGCTTGTGAAAGAGCATGTCAGAAATGTGGGCATGGTGTGAGAGGCAAGACAGGTGTCTGGCTGTTCAGAAAGTTCTGAGCAATATTCAACTTTGGGAAACAAAGAAGAATGGGAGACTGTGGCTATTTTTGTTTATTCATTTTTCTGGATGTCTGTCTATCATCATTTAAGACAGCAGTTTTGCCTAATAAATCTTTGCTCTAAAGGTCAGAAAGTCATCCTCATTCAGTACTAAACCTTTCTTCATAATTTTATGTAACTCTGGATCCCTAAGTCTGCATTTTTTTCTTACATAATATAAACAATTTAAAAGTTAAGCTACTTTACATATTTGAGTTCAATGGCTAAAGTGTAACCAGACATTTAAAGAAATCGTGTGATATCCCCTTAATTTGAAAAGGTTAATTCTACATCGTTTATAGTGGCATCACTTTTGATAATCAACACTGTAATTTTTGGCCACACTGCTCCTGTCATGGATATGAGGGAGAGAATAGAGTGGAGGAAAGCAAAGTATTTAATTTTTTCTTCATCTCTTAAAGAAAGTTATAAAAGAAATATAATTTGTATTTTTAAAAATACAGAAATAATGGGGGTGGCACCTGTGGCTCAAAAGAGTAGAGCGCCAGCCACATGTGCCAGAGGTGGCAGGTTCAAACCTAACCCCGGCCAAAAACTGCAAAAAAAAAAAAAAAAAAAAAAAAAAAAACAGAAATAATGTAGTAAAAGTATAGAAATAATATAAATAAAAATGCTTAGATCTTGCATTTGTTTTAGTAAGTACAGAAATTTTTATTTTTTTTAATTTATTTTTATTTTTAGAGACAGAGCCTCAAGCTGTCACCCTGGATAGAGTGCTGTAGCATCACAGCTCACAGCAACCTCCACTTCCTGGGCTCAAGCGAGTGAGTCTCTTACCTCCACCTCCCAAGTTGC